>PVIW01015051.1:0-21055 GCA_004026585.1 Noctilio leporinus | reverse complement strand
CCACCCGCCTCTCGGCCCCCTTAAGACTCAGATGCAGTTTCCTCACCTGAAAACAGCCGTCTGGAAAGAGGCAGGCGGCGGTGACAATCCTAGCCACCCACCACGCCCACTGTTGAGTGGGCGGCCCTTGAGGGCTCACTGAGTTTCCAAGAACTGGGCCCTTTGTTATGCCCGTTTTCAGATGAGAAAACTGAGGCTGAGGCCCCGGGAGGTGAAGTGACTTGCCTAAGGCCACACAGCCATGGAATTCTCCACCCAGACCCACTCAGGCCCTGGCTCCTGTCCCCGGGCTGGGGCTGCTGTGAGGGTGGGGGCCTGGTGTGAGGGTAGAGCCTCGCTTTCAGCATAGAGAGGAGAGTGTCCCCCACTGGTGCCACCCCCTCGTCACCAAAAGTCCCCCTTGCTTGAGTTGTCCCCCAGGCTCTCCCACCCCTGGGTCCTGGGCTGTGCTGTGGCCAGCCCCCAAGTACCCGTGTGCATCTGGGCTTCCGTGTTGTGCGTGTGTTTGTGCGTGTGTTAGAGAGCTTGTCTTCAGACCCACACCGCCTATCTCCTGCGCACACAGCACGCGTGGGCTCCTGCGGACAGGTCCGTGTCGTGAGTCATGGTGGTGCTTTCTGGCTGGGGGAGCAGTGTGGCTCCCCTGCCTATTGTCACGGGAGCCTCAGGGTGGGTCCCTGCTGCTAAGCCCTAAACTTGGGGACCCTCCTCTGTCCACAGTGCCCCCCACTGAAGGGCAAAGTCCAGCGGATTCTGCACTGGAGGTGGACGGAGCCTCCTGCCCCCTTCATGGTGGGGCTTCCAGGGCCCGAAGTGGAGCCCAGCATCCCCCCACCGAAGCCGCTGGAGGGCATCCCAGAGAGAGAGTTCTTTGTCAAGTGGGCTGGTCTCTCCTACTGGCACTGCTCCTGGGTGAAGGAGCTGCAGGTAAGGTGCCTGGGTCACGGGTGGGGTGGGGTGGGGTGGCTGCGCTAACGAGGCTCAGCTCCCTGAGTGCTGGGGCGGGGGAGGCGGCCAGTGAGGCTGGTCCTGCCTGGGGCCCTGGCTGGAAGATGGGTCAGGGGGACAAGCGGGCCACCGCTCATCTCCCTCTGGTAACTTGTGCCCCCTCCGGGAGCAGCTGGAGCTGTACCACACGGTGATGTACCGCAACTACCAAAGAAAGAATGACATGGATGAGCCGCCGCCCTTCGACTATGGCTCTGGCGATGAGGATGGCAAGAGCGAGAAGAGGAAGAGCAAGGACCCTCTCTACGCCAAGATGGAGGAGCGCTTCTACCGCTACGGCATCAAGCCCGAGTGGATGATGGTCCACCGCATCCTGAACCACAGGTGTGTGGCCGGTGGGCGTGGCTCTGGGGCCCACGGAGGCGGCCGCCCATGCACGGGCCAGGACGATTGCTCCTTCGCTCTGAAAAGTGAGCATGGGGCCGTATGTGTGCAGGGGGGCGGAAGGAAGGGCTGGGGACCCCCACTGTCTGTGATGTGACTGGCCAGCTGGAGGGGTGGTCACAAGCACACCAGCCCACATGTCATATTTGTCGCGGGAAAACAGTTCCAGAGTTAATGAACACGTAACCCACTGCCTGGGAAACCTGCGGAGAGTGGGGCGCTCGGGGGTGGGGCGCCCTTGTGCTTCCGGGCTCCTGCCGAACTTAGTGCTTGGTACCTGCTGGGGGGTCCCACGACCAAGGGGAGCCCAAGGCATGGGCTGTGTGCCGTTGGCCCCTCGTGTATACAACTCTGTTGCATCTGACTTTGGTTTGGTGGACGGTGGGAGCTCAGGTGTTTGGGGGCTGGTGGGGGCTGGCAGGGGGCACACAGTGGGGCCATGAGTGCCTGTTGCATGGTTGCAGGCTCAGAGCCTGGTATTTGTCACCCCCGCCTTGACCCAGGGGCTCTGTCTTGGAGGGACATAGGCCAGCAGACCCCAGGCACCCTGAGAGGCGGCATCAGAGTCCAAAAACAAGAGCCAGCTGCTCAGATTCCAGTCCTGGCTCCCCACTTTCTGCACTCTGTGCCTCTGTGTTTGTCCTGTAAAATGGGACGATGAGAGTAACCCCTGCCCCCTGCAGGGCTGCTGTGAAGGCTGAGGGAGCTTGTCAGAGAGAGCAGGAGAATTTGCAAAAACTGCCCCTTTCCCCTTCCCAGCCCTTACTGAAAATGACCCTTAAAAATGGGGTCAGTTCCTATGGGAACCCAAGCTCCTTGCTGGACTGACCCGTTCTTTTTTACCTTTGTGAAACTGCTGTTTAAAACATAAATGGTGGCCCTGGCTGGTGGCCCGTTGGTAAGGTGCCGGCCTGCCAACCCAAAGGTCTCTGGTTCGATTCCCAGCCAGGGCACATAACCAGGTTGCAAGCCAGGTCTCCAGCCAGGTCTGTGACTGGAGGCAGGTGAAAGGCAACCGTACACGTGATGCTTCTCTCCCTCTCTGCCTCTCTCCCTTCCCCTCTGAAAATAATGAATAAAACCTTTAAAGCAAAACAGAACATAAATGGCAGTTTTTCTCATTGCCTCCAAAGCAGGGCAGGTGAATGTCCTCCCAATTTTTTACCCCCACTGGGTTTGAGTAACAACCAATTATTTATCGAGAAAAATGCATCAATTCCTGTAGTGACTGGAGCTTGGTTTTTCTCGTAATGGTCCCAGGCTGCCACTGCCATTTGGGGGACCCAGGGCCACCTGCTCCTGGCAGCTCAGTTGCTGACGGCCTCAGGCGGGGTGGGCAGCTCCGAGGGGCCCGCCCCAGGGTCCAGAGTCCTGACGAGGTGCCCTGTGTTCTCTGTGCTGCTGGCTTGGTCCTCGGGGCCCTGTGTCCTGGGTGGGGTGGCGGCTTCAGAAGACAGCACCCTCCACCTGTAGGGACTACGTCCTTGTGTACTCGGTGCGGGGGCGCCTTGCCCAGGGGTGGGCACCGCCCTAGGTCTTTGACTTTTAAATTAGAAAACAGATGCTCCTGGTCAGGGGAGAGCCCTGTCCAGCTCAGCACGGCAGATTCCTGCGACCAGACCCCGTGACCGATGCGATTTGTGGCTGCAGCAGAGGACAGAAAGGATGCTGCCTTCTTGGCAGCCCCTCCCTCCCCCTCACCAGCTGGTGGCCAGGGTCAGGGTTTGCCCCTTGCAAAGTGTGCTCCGGACTCCCCCCGGCCTCCACCCGCAGCTGCGGCTGCAGCAAGGGGCCCGCCCTCCTCCATCTTCTGTCTTTGTGTGGCAGCTTTGACAAGAAGGGGGATGTGCACTACCTGATCAAGTGGAAAGACCTGCCCTACGACCAGTGCACCTGGGAGATCGATGACATCGACATCCCCTACTACGACAACCTGAAGCAGGCCTACTGGGGCCACAGGTGGGCTGCCGGGCTGGGCCCCGCCCAGGGCTGCCGCCTCACCTGGCCGGAGCTGTGCTCACCTGCGTCCCACCCTCTTTCCCAGGGAGCTGATGCTGGGAGAGGATGCCAGGCTGCCCAAGAGGCTGGTGAAGAAGGGCAAGAAGCTGAAGGATGACAAGCAGGAGAAGCCACCAGACACACCCATCGTGGACGTGAGCGCTGAGTGGGCGGCCGGGTGGGGTCACCGGGCGCCATGCCAGGCTCAGCCTGGGTGGAGAGCGCATCTTCCCGGGGTCTCTGCCTGGGGCCCCACAGCCTGTGCACGTGGGCTCACCCATGCGGTGGGGTGTGTGCCCTGCAGTCAGTTCACGCATGCCAGCCCTCTGATGGGACAGGACCAGACCCAGCTCCGCCCTGCAGGAGAGAGAGCTCACATCCTGGGTTCTAGGGTCTCCGCCTCATGCAGAGGGGCAGCAAAGGTGGGGGGGTCTGAAGCCTGGGCTTCCTGTGTGAATTGAAATGTGGGTTACCTACGCAAACATGGGGGGACAAGTGGCTTCTACTCAGCTCATGAACTTTCTTTACCTTAAATGAGCTAATTCCAAGCATTTCAACAAAAAAGTGTCTAACTTTAGGGGCACTACAGCTAATTACACACCATTCTTATCTGTTCATGGGGAGGAGCCCCTCAATCTCCCCTGGGAGCTTTGTGGCCGTCAGGAAGTGGATGGTTGATTGGGTTCATTTAGCAGACCTCTGCCGTGTCTCCCAGTACTTAGGGGGTGGGAGAAAAGGACCAGGCCTGGGGGGGAAGGGACCAGGCCCACCCCCTGTTTTGAGAAGTGCCCATGTCCCAGGGGCCTATGGCAGGTGCACACAGAACATTGGTCTGGGACCCTGGGACACCAGGGAAAGTGAATGGGTTGGGCACATCTGGAGGACTTCATGGGGGAGGTGGCCTTGAACTACCAAGTAAAAGAGGTGAGGAGGGTGATGATCTGGGTTAAGGAGATGAAGCCTTCTAGTCAAACACATGTGGACCGAATGCCCGCTGCGCCCCACACCCTGGAGGAAGCCATATTGAGCAGAACCAGTGTAGCGACCGCAACCTGGACTCGATGTCAGAGAATGTAACAGTCAGGAAACTGTCCTCATAGGAGCACAGGGCTGCCCTGGCAGGACATGGTAGGAACATCTAAGCCACAGTGGGAGTGAAGGAGGGCTTCCCGGAGAATAAAGGCGTTTCTACTGAGACCTGAAGGGGGACGAAGTTAGCGGGAATGGGAGGGGTGGAAGCAGCTGCTGAGGGAGGGTGGGCTCTGGTGGCCCAGGATGCAGGGTGTGTCAACGTCTGCCTCCCCTGCAGCCCACGGTCAAGTTTGACAAGCAGCCGTGGTACATTGATTCCACGGGCGGCACGCTGCACCCGTACCAGCTGGAGGGCCTCAACTGGCTGCGCTTCTCGTGGGCCCAGGGCACTGACACCATCCTGGCCGATGAGATGGGCCTGGGCAAGACGGTGCAGACCATCGTCTTCCTGTACTCCCTGTACAAGGAGGTGCGGTCTGTGGGGGTGGGGGGCCAGGCAGGGGGAGCCGTGGGAGGGCGGGGCAGCCGTGGGCAGCATCCTGACCCTGTCCCACTGTCTCCCTCTCCAGGGTCATTCTAAGGGGCCGTACCTGGTCAGTGCGCCCCTGTCCACCATCATCAACTGGGAACGTGAGTTTGAGATGTGGGCCCCCGACTTCTACGTGGTCACCTACACAGGGGATAAGGAGAGCCGCTCTGTGATCCGGGAGAATGAGTTCTCTTTCGAGGATAACGCGATTCGCAGCGGGAAGAAGGTGTTCCGCATGAAGGTGGGTGTCCCTCGGCCTTGTGGGGGATGCTGGCAAGGCCTCTGGCTTGCTCGGGGGGTCACAAGGCCTCTGCAGTCCATCGAGGGCTGGTGGCCCCAGAGGCCAGCGGCTTCTCTGCATCATGGGGCCTCTGTAGCAAAGTGTCATAACGTGGAGGGGGGTGTCACACAGTGGAAATTTATCCCCCAGCCTCTCATCTCCCTCCCACCCTGGTCCTGGAAGCCAGAGGCCTGAGATCCGTGTGTCAATGGGGGCGTGCCCTCTCCGAGGACTCCAGCAGGGGGTCCTTTCTGCCTCTCCCAGCTTCTGGGGGCTGCAGGCAGCTGTGTTTGCTGGCCCAGGAAGGGAGCAGAGTGCTGGGACCTGTCCCGGGGCTGCGAGGCCTTGCATAAGCCTGGGCTCCAAGGCCCTGGTCCTCCCTCCATTGCTCCTTAGGCCTCTTACGAAACAAATTCAACCATAAAATAATTAGTAAAAAAATTATATTAGTAATTCCAAGTTGGCGACCACACAGCGTGGAAGCCCCAGTTCAGGGTCCACTTCACTGTTCCAATCCTGGCCCTGCCGTATGTTGGCCGTGGGGACACAGGGCTAGTTTTCCAGCCTGAGAACCCACAAGCAGTAAACGCGGGCAGCGACAAGGTTGCTGGAATGGCGCATGAGCACAGCACGCATGTACGTGAGGACCGGGGCACGGCCTGCCTGCACATCCGGTCTGGAGCAAGGCAGTCAGCCTAGTTCCATCCTCTGCACCACCTGTGCCGGGCACAGTCGGTGCTCTGGGCCGTGGCTGGACCTCTCTGCCCGGGAGCCCACGTCTTCCGCTCAGTCTCAGGTCCTCCTGGGGCCTCCGGTCCCTCATCCTCCCCTCTGTCTCTGGAGACCTTGACCGGCCTGCTTCCCAGCTCTGCTCCCAGCTCTGCTTCCTCTTCCCTCCAGAAAGAAGTGCAGATCAAGTTCCATGTCCTGCTCACCTCCTACGAGCTCATCACCATCGACCAGGCCATCTTGGGCTCCATCGAGTGGGCCTGCCTGGTGGTGGACGAGGCCCACCGGCTCAAGAACAACCAGTCCAAGGTAGGCGGTGGGCACCCCGTCCTGCACACCCTGGGCTGGCCCCGGCGGCCCAAGCCCCTGATGGCCTCCTCCCCGCCCCTCAGTTTTTCAGGGTCTTGAACAGCTACAAGATTGACTACAAGCTGCTGCTGACGGGGACCCCGCTGCAGAACAACCTGGAGGAGCTGTTCCATCTGCTCAACTTCCTGACTCCAGAGCGATTCAAGTGAGCGGCGGCCTGGCGGGCGGTGGGCGGTGGGGGCAGCGTCCTGCTCGGGGCCCTCTCGGGGCCTGTTTCTCACCTGTAAAATGGGAGCCTGAGTGGCAGCCACTTCAGATGACCTGTGTGGACGGGGCACCAGGCTGAGCGCTCAGCAAAAATTCCGATTTTCCCTCAGCTCTTCCCCAGATGATCCTCGGGGCTCTCCAGGGGCTCTGTCCCTGCCCGGGTAGCCCAGGCTCGTCTCTTTCCCTCTGCAGAGACCCAAAGTGACAGTGATGGGACGGAGAAGGCTGGTGGGTGGAGACAGGGACAAAGATAGGATGTTGGTCAGTGGGATCTCCTTCCCTGACCTCCTTGCCTTCACCTACCCCCATTGCCTTCTCAGAATGGGGGGTGCAGTGTGGAGGAAGGTGTCCCGTGTGACCGAGGGAGCTGTGATGTGTGGGGTGACACAGGTGTAGGTGGGTGCTGAAAGGACACCTCGGGTCCACCAGCCAGCCGACCTGCCTGCCCTGTGACCCTCCAGCAGGCGGCAGGGGGCCTGCCCTAATCCCTCACCCTAATCCTGACCCCTCTGCAGATGGGCTTGGGCCTGTCCCTGCCCCATGCTTCTAGCTCTCATCCCAGCTCTTTCGTGCAGCAACCTGGAGGGCTTCCTGGAGGAGTTTGCCGACATCTCCAAAGAAGACCAGATCAAGAAGTTGCATGACCTGCTGGGGCCACACATGCTGAGGCGGCTCAAGGCGGACGTGTTCAAGAACATGCCGGCCAAGACGGAGCTGATTGTCCGTGTGGAGCTGAGTCCCATGCAGAAGTGAGTGGGGGTCTTGGCCTGCAGGGGGCCCTGAAGCAGCCTGCCCATTTCCCCTGGGCTTCCCAAAGGACCCCGCAGATGGACGGGAGGGCTACTCAGCTCCACTGAGGCCTTGACTCATGTTTCCCTCATGCTCCCTTCTGGAGAGCTCTTTGCTGATTTCAGTGACCAGGGTCTGGGGCGGCCTGAGCTTTCTGTGCCCCTAGCAGCTTTCCGGGTGACTCCAGACTTGTGGCTTCCCCTCCTAGGGATCCCATTGTTGCTCTGTAAATGGGGGCTTGGCCCCCAACCCCGTGTAGAGGGCCCTCTGGGAGGCTGGTGTGCCCAGCCTGCCTCTCCTCGGTGCCCTGCTGTAGGAAGTACTACAAGTTCATCCTCACGCGGAACTTCGAGGCTCTAAACTCCAAGGGGGGCGGGAACCAGGTGTCGCTGCTCAACATCATGATGGACCTGAAGAAGTGCTGCAACCATCCCTACCTCTTCCCCGTGGCTGCCGTGGTAGGTTCCCCGTGGCCGCTGTGGGAGGATCCCCATGGCCGCTGTGGGAGAGGCCCCGTGGCTGCTGTGGTAGGTGCTCCGTGGCTGCTGTGGGAGAAGCCCTGTGGCCACTGTGGGAGGATCCCCGTGGCTGCCGTGGGAGGAGCCCCTTGGCCATCATGGAGGGCACTTAGGGCTGCTGTGGAGGCTCCCCCATGGCCATCATGGTGCTTCTCAACTTTGAGGACCTGCAGGTGATGCGGGTTCCTGTTGTGCCAGAGGTTTCTGGCGTTGGGAGCACTGGGTCACCCCCAGACCCCCCAGGCCAGGGTTCTGAGGGCCGAGCTGGCCACACTCAGTCACCAAGGGGGTCAGGAGGGCCGTGGGGAAGCCCAGCTGGTGCTGATGTGCACCCCTGGGGAGAGACTGGCCCCGGGGCCACTCACCCAGCTTTGGCCCGTGGTCTCAGATGATGGTCCTCTTGGAGTCTCAGATTTTCCCCTGTAAAATGGGACAATAGTAGCACCTGCCTGGAAGGGTGAGGACCGGGTGTACGTAAGGAGCCCTCAAGGACAGCTGGCATGTCGTTTCTCAGAGATAGTAGCCACTGCCTCTCGATGCTGTTCTGTTCTAATTTAGCCTCTGCGGTTTGCCCCCTGCCCCCAACTGGAAGGCCGGTGCAGAGCCAGGGGTGGGAGGCCGTGCTCAGTGACCCAGACCCTCTCAGGACACTGGCATGGCGGAGGCCTACTTGATGCTCTGCCCAGCTAGGGTTTCGGGTTTGGCTTTGCCTGGATGTGCCCTTCATGACCACAGGGACAGGCCACCTGCCTGCTGCCAAGAGTGTCCTTTGAATGCTCTTTGTGTTGTTTGTCGTTCTCTGATGTCTCTGGTCTTGGCAGAGGGTCAACGGCGGGAAGGTGGGGGGCAGGGCTGGCCAGTCTCAGCCCTGCCTGGGACCATGGTGCTGAGCACATGTGACCCAGGCCTGTCCCTGCTGAGCCTGGCTTGACTCTGGCTTGGGCTTGGTGCTCAGCCTGCTGCCCAGGGAGGAGGGGAGCCCCAAGCCCCGCCTTCTGCTGTGTCCGCAGGAGGCGCCCGTCCTGCCCAGCGGCTCCTATGACGGCAGCTCCCTGGTCAAGTCTTCAGGGAAGCTCATGCTGCTCCAGAAGATGCTCAAGAAACTGCGGGACGAAGGGCACCGTGTGCTCATCTTCTCCCAGGTGAGCCGCTCCCGGGCAGGGGCTCCCCCCGCCCCCACAAAGGACCCTGCTGGCTGCCCCTGAGGGCCAATGCTGTCCAACTCCCGTGGGCTGTGTGTCAGGTCAGCTCTCTGGGCCCTGGCGAGACATGTCGAGGAAAGCCGGCTGGGTGCCAAGGTAGGGCTTCCAGGGCCCATTGGCCGCAGAGGCCTCCCGCCCCTTTTGGCACGTCCCCGCCCCAGCCCTTCCATCCAGCCTGGCACGATGGCCCCCACTCCTCATCCCTGCAGCCTGACCTCACAGGCTTGGGGCCCTGGGGTTGGTGTGTTCCTCAGGTCATACGTTCCGGGGCCGCAATGATACCTGCAGCGACACTTGCAGCATTGCATTTTGGGTGGTCAGAGGGCAGGGCTGTCCAGCCTCGTAGGTTTGTGCATCTTTGCACTTAGCGCCCCTTTGTCCCTTTGTTGCATCATAAGATGGGTAACAGGTCCCTGTCCTCAAGATAGTCATGGTCTTTATGGGAGTCAGAGGTGCGTAGACCGTTCTCCGGTCCTGTGCTCAGCTCTGTGATGGGGCTCTCGGAGTCCTGGTACTAGCAGTGCCCCCTTCCAGTGGGACTGAGTTATTGCTCAAAGCTGGACGCTGGGGGATGGCTCCTCTGATATGGGGTCCGCAACCCCTTCCCCCACCCCTCTGCCAACATGAGGCATGATTCTGGTCCGAGGCCTCAAGGGGCCAAGGAAAGGAACGTGTACGGAGGGCAGGTCACAGACAGACAGAAGCCTCCCATCCAAAATGAGCCCACAAACCCAATCCCAAAACTATTGAGAGAAATTCAAATATAAATGAACCCCTAGGCACATCTCAGGGAAAGTGAAGTTATATGTACGAAGGAGTGACAGTCACTGTCCTCAGCCTTCTTCTCATCGATAGCTGGCAGGAGACAATTGTTAGTTGCTCCAGGCACTGTGGGAAAACGGCTACAGATAATTTTATATCCAGCTAAACTATTTCTCAAGAACAAAGGGAAATACACAGGGTTATGGACACTCAGAAGAGACTGCCTTTCTTTGCTCATAGGGAGGAGTGTAATCAGGGAAGACATCACAGAGGAGGTGTGGTTTGAGCTCTCTAGCAGTAAGATGGTGGGCCTTCCAGGCAGAGTATTCGGGTCACTTGAGATGTCTGGAGGGTATGAAGGAAGCACTGGGAAATGAAGCCCAGAGGGACAGGGTACCAAGTCCTGCCAGCCTGGCATGCCTGGGTGAGGAACGTGCTGAGGCTTCCCCTGTGAGGCCTGTGTTCAGAGCCGTGTGTTAGACAGATGCCTGTGGGACTGGCAGAGTGAGTGGCTCTGGGGATGCAGGTCAGAGGCTTTATTCTTCCACAAAGAGTCTGTGTCAGGTCTGCTGGGGGCCTCCCTGTCTCCCCACCCAGCAGGCTGCTCTATCTTTCCCCAACAATTGTGGGGTCCTTGGCCATGGCCCCAAGGGGCCCTTGCTCAGCCACAGCCCCTCAGGCAAACCATGTCTCCCGCAGATGACCAAGATGCTGGACCTCCTGGAGGACTTCCTGGAGTATGAGGGTTACAAGTACGAGCGGATCGATGGTGGCATCACAGGGGGCCTCCGGCAAGAGGCGATCGACAGATTCAATGGTACCCCACCCTCACCCAGGGCTCTGGATTGGGACCTGGGGAAAGCAGACCAGCCCTTAGGTCCTCACGGCAACCCTTACTTCGTGCTAAAAGGAATTCATTCCACGGAACTTTTCGGTGGCCTGCTGGAGGCTAAGGGGCCCAGGAGATAGAACCTATTCAGGACCAAAAGCCAGACAAGGACAAAGGCAGAGGGGAAGGAAAGTGACCCCTTTGTTACTAAATGGAGCTGGTGCCAAGGGCGGCTGGCACTTGTGAGCTTCTAACCTTGACAGCAGACAGACTGCCAGTTACACGCAGCGCAGGACAGGGTGGAGCGTGTGCTCCCGTGGGCGGCCTCCTGGAGGAACGAGGGAGGGTGGGGCAGGGCCGAATGTGGGGTGAGGAAAAGGCCAGTTGTCTTTTGTGGCAGCAAGTAGCCATGGGCTGTTTCCTGGGGGTCCACGGCTGTTTCCTGGCTTCCACGCTCAGAACAGGGCTGGGGCTCGGCTGCCTACTCGTGTCAGACAGAGAGCAAACAGGAACATCTAGACGTGGCCCAGCCACACGTGCAAGTGCGAGTGGCTGAGGCACCAGTCAGATCTCGGCCCTGTTTGCAGCCCCCATGGGTGCTGCGGTCGGTCCCAGGTCACTTGACAAAGGGCCCTGATGGGCCTGAGAACCTGTCAGGATTGCCGTAGGGCAACCCAGGCCCTGGGGCTGTGGCCCTGAGTGGCCCTGAGTGACCCTGGCACCCTTACGCATCCTGGGCCGGGGGTGCCGGGAGGACTCGGGGGACTGAGCTCTCCAGGGCCCTGTCAGGGGCTCTGCCTATATTTGCTGGCTGTTGGCAGTTTGGTGTTTGTCTGGGGTTAGAGCTGACTTCTTCCTCATTCTGGCACCCCCGTTGCGTCTGGGCTCCTAGTGCAGCTGGGGCTCTGGTGGGCTGCAGCGGGCTGCTGTGTCCCCACCCTGAAGCCTCCTCTGGCCTCACGGCACTGAGCGAGTGTGGCTCTCTATGGCAGTCACAGGCCCACCCCTGCTTCCTTCTGCCTCCCTCCTGCCCTCCTGTCGGCCCTCTGCCTATCCCCACCTCCTCACTCACCTGCCTGGCACCCCTTTCTCTCCTTCAGCCCCTGGGGCCCAGCAGTTCTGCTTTCTTCTGTCCACCCGGGCGGGGGGTCTGGGCATCAACCTGGCCACAGCGGACACGGTCATCATCTACGACTCGGACTGGAATCCACACAATGACATCCAGGTCTGTGGCCTGACTCTGAACCACCGAACCCTGTGGGCCCCTCACCACCCCTAGTTTGCTGAGGCTTCCTCCTCCCCCCAGGGTCTCAGGACTTCACCTCCTCCTGGCCCAGCCCCATGGAGTCTTCACCTAAGAGGGGCCTTGGGTGGTAGTGGAGGCTTTGCCTACTCCTCTAGCTCCTCATTGTACCAAGGAAGAAACAGGCCCAGAGGGGGCAGGGGAGAGGTCCAAGGACACTTAGCAACCTGCTTGGCTGCTAAGCCCAGGTCTTTCCCATCACCCTCAGGACCAAGGCCATGGGGGGAGGCGGGATCAGAGAGTCAGTCCTGAGACTCAAAGGGGGCCAGTTTTGGCTGGGACAGGAGACAGAATGGGGGAGAAGGTCTGCTGGAGTCTGGGGGGATGGGGAGAGATGGGGGAGGGGCAGATGAAGCTGTTGAGGAAGGATGGAAGGTTACGGGCTGTGGAGCAGACACACCCTAATGTCCCCTGGCCAGCCACTTGGGGAAGCAACACACACGCATACTGAGCACTTATTCTCTTAGGAGCACATACACAAGTTTGTATGTCATGTGTGTGCGCTTATGCACAGTCACCCGCAAAGTTGCCTTTACGCTGGGTCAAATCATGCAGCGACCTAATGCACAGAGCCTTGGCCTCACAGTACGCTGGGCAGCTTCCCTGCATTGCTGCCTTCACAAGGTGGCCATGTGTCCCCAGCAGTCCCATAATTGGCTCACTTCCAGAGAGGTGCAGTGCGTGTCTCCCCGTGACCCCCCCCCAGAGCCCCACATGGCTCCTTTAGATACAACACACAGGCCACGCTGCCTCTCACACACACCTCTGCACACCTGCAGTCACGCTTGGTGTCTGCACAGGCACCCAGGCCCACATGAGACTACACAGTCAGGAAGGGAACATGGCGACCCTGGTACGTGCTCATTTCCATGCAGCCCCACACGCATCCCACTTAGAACATGCTCATGAGCACACGCGTGTGCACTGCCCCTGCCCTGCGTGGTGCCTGGCTGTGTACTCCAGCCCTCGGCTGAGCCCTGGGTGCTGAGCTGCAGGTCGCCCCCAGGCCTTCAGCCGTGCCCACCGCATCGGGCAGAATAAGAAGGTGATGATCTACCGCTTTGTGACACGGGCCTCGGTGGAGGAGCGCATCACGCAGGTAGCCAAGCGCAAGATGATGCTCACCCACCTGGTGGTGCGGCCTGGCCTGGGCTCCAAGTCAGGCTCCATGACCAAGCAGGAGCTGGACGACATCCTCAAGTTCGGCACAGAGGAGCTCTTCAAGGATGACGTAGAGGGTGGGTGACCTCTTCCTGTCTCCTGGCTGGGTGGGCAGGGCCAGGACAGTGCCCCCCGGGCCTGCAGCCCCTCTGCCTTTGCCTTACAGGCATGATGTCTCAAGGCCAGAGGCCCATCACACCCATCCCTGATGTCCAGTCCTCCAAAGGGGGCGCCCTGGCTGCCAGCGCCAAGAAAAAGCATGGAAGCACCCCACCAGGTAGGATGACAACCCCACATTGTTCCCAGGTCCTCCAGCCATGGATGGCTGCCCCTGGAGTAGAAGGGGTTCCCCCCACCGTGTTTCACCTGTTTGGCATTTTGTCATGTTCCCTGCCTGCCTCCTCTGGCCCCGGACTGGCGAGCCCCTGGACTGCCAGCGGGCAGGCAGTGAGCTGGTGCAGTGCCGGTTCACTCTCTGGGCACCACTTCTGCGGCCCCTGGTGGGGACTCGGAAGAACCATGAATCGGAGGCCCGGTGGGGTCCATGGCTTGAGCAGGGCACATCTGTCTCCCCCCCGACTTTGAACCCTGTCTGCTCCCAGGGGACAATAAGGATGTGGAGGACAGCAGTGTGATCCACTATGACGATGCAGCCATATCCAAGCTGTTGGACCGGAACCAGGACGCCACGGATGACACAGAGCTGCAGAACATGAACGAGTACCTGAGCTCCTTCAAGGTGGCTCAGTATGTGGTGCGCGAGGAGGACGGAGTGGTAAGTATGAGGCCCCGCCTCACCCACCACAGCCCTGCCCACCTCAGCCTGGCCACGACCCGGCCCTGCCCCGCTGTAGCCCCGCCCTTCATCCCGCCTACCTGGCTCCACCCCACAGACTGCCCCACGGTAGCCTGGTCATGGCCCCGTCCCCTCCCCGCCGCAACCCCACCCTTTGCTCCGCCTACCCACCGCATCTGGCCATGGCCCCGCCCCATCGCAGCCCCGCCCTTTGCCCACCTACCACATCTGGTCGTGACCACGCCCCTCCTCACAACAACCCTGCCCATTGTCCCACCCACCGCATCTGGTCATGGCCCCGCCCCCTCCCCGCAGCAGCCCACCCTTTGCTCCGCCCCACCGCAGCCTGGCCGCGCCCCATTCCCGCCCCACTGCAGCCCCAACCATTGCCCCACCCCGTCGCAGCCTGGCACGGCCCAGCCCCCTCCCCATAGCACTCTGGCCCCACCAAAACCCCACCGTCCTCCTGTGCCCACCGTGAGGGGGAATCTGGTGTTCAAGCCCTTCCCAGCCCTGCCACGTTCCTCCTGCTCCGTGCTCAGGGCCGGCATTGGGTCCTCCTGGACCACTCCCTCTTCCAGGACAGCCACCGCTCCACTCGTCACACCCAGCAAACCCATTGTTCCCATAGGCCAGCTCCTGGGTCTGGCCTCAGCTCCCAGCACCCTCCATGCAGACCCTGGCTGCTAATTGTCCTTCCATGTGCCAGTTTTCCTTTTGAAATTAGGAGCCCCTGTGGGCAGAATTGGGGCTTATTCCACTCTGTACCCCAGTGCCTAGCACAAGGCCAAGAAATACTTGAGGAATGAATGAATGAGTGAATGGACGAGTAGATGAATGATGGTAACTTTGGCAGGGGCTGGAACCTGGGCAGAACAGGGAAGGCTTCCTGGAGTAGGCTTTTTAATTCATTCTTGAGCCCCTAAACGGAAGGGGTGGTGGAGGCAACCTGAGGCCTCAGAGTGAGCACAGGCGACCACCCCTTGACTCGGCCCCCCGTTCTGTGCCTGCTGCTCCCCATCCTCACTGGACCCCTGGTGCCTGCGTCTCCAGGAGGAGGTGGAGCGGGAGATCATCAAGCAGGAGGAGAACGTGGACCCAGACTACTGGGAGAAGCTGCTCCGGCACCACTATGAGCAGCAGCAGGAGGACCTGGCCCGCAACCTGGGCAAGGGCAAACGCATCCGCAAGCAGGTCAACTACAACGACACGTCCCAGGAGGACCAGGGTGCGTGTCTGGGCTCGGGGGCGGGGGCCCTTGGTAGGCAGAATTCTCACAGGTCAGAGAGGGCATCCTGTGGCAGGAAGTCCTTGGGGGCTGGAGAGCAGGTGCTGTGTGGGAGTGGCCTTCGCTGGGAGGGCTTCCTGGAGGAAGGGGGCTTAGGGGCCCGTGTGGGATGTTGGGTGTTTAGGGGAGCAAGATGGTAGTGGTCCATGACTTCACCGCCAGTGGTGTGACCTTGGGCAAGCCTCAGTTTCCCCGTCTGTAAACTACTGCTGGTCACAGTCTGCCGCCGTAGGAAATAGTCAGTTGTTGGGATTATTAGGGGAGTTTACAGGAAGGTGGTTTTCTTGGTCACCATTTTTGGGCTGGGGTGTAGGTTCTTGCCAGGGCCCAGAGTGTGGGGGGCCCTGGGGGGCTGCTGCTTGCATAGCTCACTCTGTGCCCTCTGCTGGCCCCCCAGAGTGGCAGGACGAGCTCTCGGACAACCAGTCTGAATACTCCATCGGCTCTGAGGATGAGGATGAAGACTTTGAGGAAAGGCCGGAAGGGCAGAGTGAGTCTGAGTGCTGGCCACCCTGGGGGGTGCTGGGGGCTGACGGCCAACCTGGGCACTCTGGGGCATCAGGACAGGCTCAAGGGCAGCTTCGGAGGTTGTCCTGAGGGGTCCCGGTCCTGGGTGAATAGGTGGGGGGGGTCGTCAGGGCCCCACTGAAAGGCTGTGGTGGGACTCCCCAGGTGGCCGGCGACAATCCAGGAGGCAGCTGAAGAGTGACAGGGACAAGCCCCTGCCACCTCTCCTCGCCCGCGTTGGAGGCAACATTGAGGTGGGGCCCAGCTGCACCCCCATATTCCCAGCTTTCCTTCCCCCTGGTGTATTTTGCCCCCTCTCAGAGCAAAGAGGTCGCCCCTGTTGCCTCCCTGGGGTATGGAAGGCAGGTGGGAGGCGGGAGGGCTGGGGTCTGCCCAGGGCCACACCAGGTAGAGATGGGGCTGGGACACACCGTGGATCTGACTGGGTTCCACCCTCCGCCCTGTCCTGGCTGGGGGTGTCTGCCTTCTCTATGTCCCCTCCCTGCCTCCTGCCCTGTGCCTTTCACCCCCATCCCTAAGTTCTCTGCTCCCAACCCCACTTCCCTCGCCTCCCAGGTCCTGGGCTTCAATGCCCGACAGCGGAAGGCCTTTCTGAATGCCATTATGCGGTGGGGCATGCCCCCCCAAGACGCCTTCAACTCCCACTGGCTGGTGCGGGACCTTCGCGGAAAGAGCGAGAAGGAGTTTAGGTAAAGGGCTGAGGGGCCCAGGACGCAGTGTCCAGCCGCCGTGGCTGGGTGGGACAGAACCTCCGACGGCGTTTCTGCTCCTGCCCTGCTCAGGGTGCCTGGCCCATCGAGGCCGCTGGGGCTTTGGGTGGCTGGGGTCCAGGCCTGGGCAGGGCTAGTTGGCGGAAACGCTGAGCAGCCGCTTCTCTGGAGCAGCCGTGGTAATAGCGGTGGGAAGGGCCTGGGTTGCCAGGGTGGGCGCTGGCCTGAGGTGCCCCTGTGGAGGCCTCTCTGCCCTTCCCTGGAGGCCTGAGCCAGGGGGCCTGGTTGGGAAGCGGGTGATGGATGATGATCACAGCCAGGAGCTCTCCCCGGGGGTCCTGCCAGCTCTCACAGAGGTCCTTGCTGGCCCCCCACTCCCTGAGCCCCAGTCCCCCCCACCCCAGAGCCTATGTGTCCCTCTTCATGCGGCACCTGTGTGAGCCGGGGGCTGACGGCGCGGAGACCTTTGCGGACGGCGTGCCCCGTGAGGGCCTCTCCAGGCAGCACGTGCTCACGCGCATTGGCGTCATGTCGCTAGTTAGGAAGAAGGTGGGTGAGTCAGCCTTTGGTGGACCCTCCTGGTGACTGCCGTGGCTCTGGCATGACTCTGGAGCTGGGGGGCAGAGGGCACGTGCCTGGCTCAGGGTCACACGGCTGCCTACGGCCTGAGCCAGGCCAGAGGGACCAGCCCAGAATGCCTCTCTGGGTGGTAGGTTGGGGGTGCTGGAGGCCAGGGTGGCAGGCCACAGGGCAGAGGACATAGAGACCGGGCTCCGCCTGGGTGTTTGCCAGCAGAAGTCTACCTGGCGTGGCCAACCTTGGGCAGAGGTGCCATTTACCCCAAACCCGGGACACCCCCAGTTGCACCGGCGGCTCTGAGACGACTCCACTTGAACTGTGACCACCCCCCTTTCTCCCCCACCCCCACTGGCCCCAGGTGCAGGAGTTTGAGCACGTCAATGGCAAGTACAGCACCCCGGACTTGATCCCCGAGGGGTCCGAGGGCAAGAAGCTGGGCGAAGTCATCTCGTCAGATCCCAACACGCCGGTGCCCGCCAGCCCCGCTCACCTCCTGCCTGCCCCACTGGGCCTGCCAGGTCAGAGCTTGGGTGAGGGGGGTGGGCACCTGCGTCCCGGGAGGTGGCAGGGCCCCAGCGGACCCTGAGTCCTCTGCTCACCCCGCAAAGGGTGGCATATTCCTCCCTGCCCCCCATCCCGAAGCTTCTGCCTACAGACGCATCACTCTCCTGAGAGTTTCTCTTTGTAATGACAGCTGAGATGTAAGTCACATATCACAACATTCATTCCTTAAAACAGCACTATTCTTGTACATTCGTAGGGATGTGCCACCATCACCTCTGTTGCCCCCAAACAAAGACGACTCATCAGCAGTCGCTCCTCACGTCTCCCCAATACCCTCAGCCCCTGGCACCCACTGACCGACTTCTGGCTGTCTGAATTTGTCTGTTCTGGACATTTCTTGTAAATGAAATCATATATGTGGTCTTTATATGCGGTTCTTCTTGTTTTCAATCCACACCTGAGGACATGCTTAATTGATTTAGAGGGGAAGAAAGGGAGAGAGAAACATTGATTAGTTGTCTCTTGCATGTGTCCTGACGGGATGGAAACTGCAACCTAGGCATGTACCCTGACTGGGAATCGAACTTGCAACCTTTTGGTGCATGGGACAATGCTCCAGCCATCTGAGCCACCTGGCCATACCTGGCTCCTTGTACTCAGCATCATGTTTTCAAGGTCCATCCTTGTTGCAGCGTGTGTCTGTGCTGCATTCCTTTTCCTGGCTGAGTAATATTCCATCACCACGTGGCTAGGCCACCTTCTGTTTCTCCATTTGTCCCCTGGTGGATTAGGGGTGGCTTCTTCTTTCTGGCTGTTGTGAATCATGCGGCTATGAGCATTTGGGTTCCAAGTTTTGTGTGGCTGTGTGTTTTCATTTCTCTTGGGTGGGACTGGACTCTCTGGGTCATGGGGTGAAACTTTTTGAGGAGCTGCCACGCTGTGTCCACAGTGGTCACACCTTTCTCGGGGGCTGTGTGTGAGGGTCCCAGCTTCCCCACATCCTTTTTGGAGAAAGGTCTTTTCGGATCCTCTGCCCATGCTTGATTGGGTTATTTCTCTCTGAGCGTCTTTCCGGTGGTCCATGAATTTATTTGGGCAAACACCTTCTCTCAGCTGGATCCTTAGGCCTGGGGCAGACCTAGTGGCTCCCCGGGTGGCAGGTGAGGCCCTTGGTGCCTCCAAGGACATCCTGCTTCTGGGCACTGTGTGCTCTCTGAAAGTGGACACTCCTGGGTTTGCCTCCTGGTCCTGGGTGGCACAGGTGAGCCACTTACCCTGTGGGCCCGTTTCCTTACCTGTGCTATGGGTGGGACGGACAGTGCCCACTTCCCAGGGCTCCTTGGAGCACACGGGTCACTGATGTTTGGCCATGTGTTGGGAACTGACCTGGCATGGAGGAGGCACAGGGCCAGTTGGCCAGCCTGAGGTTGGACCCACCTCAGAAGCTGGCTCCCAGTCCAGGCCTGCACCCACCTCCCTTCCCTGCTTCTAGGGAGAGGCCCCCACGTGTGCAGCCCTGCCTGTCAGCCCCTGGTGTGGCTTCCCTGGGCTCAAGGTCCTCCAGGGGTCCCCCACATTGCAGGCCTGGCTTGGGCTCTGTGGTTCACCTGGTGGCCCCGTCCTTCTCCTGGAGGTGCCTGGTCCAGGTGGAATCTCCTCGAGGCCAGACCCCACCTCTCTCTCCCTGCCCCCTGCCCCCTGCCCGAGCCCATGGGTCTCACCTCTTTCCTTTGATCTTTCAGACAAAATGGAAGCCCAGCTGGGCTACCTGGATGAGAAGGAGCTGGGCGTACAGAAGCCAAAGAAGCCTCCAGAAGTCCAGGTAAGGGCGATGCTGGTGTCTGGGCCCCTGGCTGAGGTGGGGTGGGGTTGGGTCTGGGGGCTTCCTCAGGCCTCCTCCAGGGCTTCTCTTGGCTTTAAGTCTGGGCTTCTGGGTCTAGGGGACCTGGAGGGGGGCCAGGAGAGTGGGTGCCAAGCCCAGAGCCCGTTCTTTGCCCTCCGCTCCCGTTGAGGCCTCTCCTGTCCTCCCTAGGCCCTGCCAGCTGCCCTGGACAGAGTGGAGGGAGAGGAGAAGCACGAGGGCGCTGACGGCAAGGACAGGGCCCGAGAGGAGCGGCCGGAGGAGATGGAGAAGGCGCCGCCCTCCCCGGAGCAGCTGCCGAAAGGTGCGGGCGTCCCTCAGCTCCCGCCCCCGGCGCAGCCCCGGCCTCACCACCCGGGGTGGGCCAAGGTGGCCCTGCTGGGCTGCATGGTGGACGCACCGCACTTGCGCCTGCCGGCCCCTCACACGAGACCCCGGGGCAGAGCCAGGCCTCCGGTCTGTCCCGGTGGGCTCGCACCTTTCCCGCCGTGCATGGTTTGGCAGTTTTCGGGGTCTCTTTGCAGGGAAGAGTTCTCCCTCGGGTTGCATTGTGCTCCAAAAACAAGTCTGTAGGGTGTGGTTTTTATGGGAAATTGTTGAAATCTGCCTTCTGGCTTAATATGGTCAGGTGTGGAAAGTGCTCGCGGGGGCTTGTGAAGAATGTCTGTGCTGGAATTGCTGGGTGTCAGGCTGTAGTTTGATGATGCCTGTTACGGTGTTCGTATTTCGATCTGTATTTCCCAGGTGCCTGAAGATGTCGGGTCTCTTTTCTTGTGCTTATTGGTTATTTATATACCTTTGTTGGGAAAGAGTCCTGTCAGGTCCTTTGCCCATTTTAAAACTGTCTTTTTGTAAAATCGATTTTACGAGAGCACTTTATAAACACACAAACCTTTTCAGAGTTATAATTTGGCAAGGATTTTCTTCCATTCCTTTGGTTATTTATTTTTAAAAGAATTTATTTATTATTTTTAGAGATAGGGGAAGGGGGAGAGGCAGAGAGGGAGAGAGACATCAATTCACCTGCCTCCAGCCACGGACCCGGCTGGAGACCCGGCTTGCAACCTGGCTCTGTGCCTTGGCTGGGAATCAAACCAGTGACCCTTGGGTTCGACTATGCCTCCAGCCAGGGCCTATTCCTTTATTTTTAATCTATCTGTGAAATCATGTTTTAGGTGTATCTCTTGTGAACAATGTATAGCAGGATTTTTTGTTTTAAATCTAATCATAGAATCTCTACCTTTTAGATGGCAAGGTTAATTCCTTTACTTTTATTGTAATAGCTAGCTATTTGGGTGAATTTCTTATGTTATATTGTGTTTTATATTACTCTTGCCTTTTCTTCTTCTTTTTTAAAAAACTTTCTTTATAATTATCTGAGAGAGGGGAAAGGAGAGAAGCACAGAGGGAGAGCAACCTCAATGTATGCTTGCCTTTCACCTGCCTCCAGCTACAGACCTGGCTGGAGACCTGGCTTGCAACCTGGTTATGTGCCCTGGCTGGTGATTAAACCAGCGACCTTTGGGTTCACAGGCCAGCACCTTATCTACTGTGCCATCAGCCAGGGCCTTCTTCTTGTTTTTTTCCTTCTCTGCTATCTTTTAGATTGTTAAAGTTTTCTTTTCTTTTTTTTTAATTTTATTGTTGTTGTATTATATCCATCCCCTTTTTGCTCCCCTCTGTCCCCCC
>PVIW01015050.1:0-21058 GCA_004026585.1 Noctilio leporinus | reverse complement strand
ATGGAACTGGAGAATATTATGCTTAGTGAAATAAGCCAGTCAGTGAAGGACAGGTATCATATGTTCTCACCCATTACGGGACAATAATGAGCAAAACTAACAACAAGCAAAACAGAACCAAGTGTATGAATACAAGGAATAGGCCTGCAGTGGTCAGGAGGAAAGGGGTAGGGGGAGGGGGGAGGCAGAGGCAAAGAAGAGGAGCAGCTTAGACCAGAACCTAGTATAAAGGAACCATGGACATGGACAACAGGTGGGATTGATTTTGTGGGGAAAGGGTGGGTGGGGAGGGGGACAGAGGGGAGAAAAAAAGGGATGGATGTAATACAACAACAATAAAATTAAAAGAAAAAAAAAAAGAAAAGAGTCATATTTTATAGACTGCCTAATATTAACATTTAGCATATATGAACTTGAAATGCCATTGTATTCATTTTTTACCAAAAATTATATTGTCCCACGACAGATTAATTCTATTTATTTGACCAAAACTTCCTCTCCTCATGTAGAAAGCCAGATAATAGTAACAGCTGTGTTCATTGAAGTCTTACTTTGCTGTACACATGTGAGGCATTATATAAATAATTGAATGTATGATGGCATCACACTAAAATGAACTGATGTGTCCACCTCTCCAACAGGGACAATCTGGCCAGTGAGATGAAAATAACCTGAAATATAATTGTCACAATGCCTGCTTCCATCACCCTAACAAGGCTGGCCATGATATTGCAAGTCTCTTGGCCCAAACTCTATCTCCTTTGGATGATCATTGCCTTGGTGACACTTCTGTATGCATTATGGCTAAGCCATGTCACTTCTGATTAACACATGCTTCCTGTAGGTGTGTTAATACATTCAATCAGGTTACCGTCAAGTCTTGCCACCCAGAGAACCATTCTGTCTCCTGAAGGTGACTTTGCATATCTCTGCTCTATAAAGATCTTAAAGTTTAATTTCTGGCAGACAATCCTAGTTCCCATACCTACAGATTCTTGGGAGATGCCTCATTTCAGCTCCCACATACAGGCAGCATCAAAAAAGATACCAAACATACTAAAAAGCAGTAAGTTTTACTGAGGCAGAAAAATTGTGCAGGCGAGTTAAAAATTGGAAAGGTGAGCTGGACAATGGAGCACAGAACAGCAGAGTCATCACTATCAAAAATCACTCCAAAGAGTACTGTTGTACTGGATACTGATTGGAGCAAAACACAAAGAAAAGTACATGTCTATCTATTTATCTAGCCACATACATGTACACACACAACACCTGCCCTTTGTGAACTGCTTCAGACCAGACATTACTACATAGCCTACAGAATCATAAACTCACTTATTCATTTTAAATTCATTTGTTCATTCATTTGTTCTACACATATTTGTGAGTGCTTTCTATGCATAAGGGACTATTCTCAGCAAGGCATCTTCTGGTCTAACAGTGGCTCCATTTCTCCTCCCAGCCTTAATACAGATGGATTAGACTCAGAAGGGGAGGAGGAAGAGGAGATATACTCCCTAACCAGACAAAGCTTGCCACCTCCACTTTAAAAGAATTACTGAAGTGGGAAGAATATGAAAGACAAGACCATACATCATCTCCGCTCCAAATCCAAAGCCTGGTTAGAGTAGGAAAACGTGAATCAGATGAAGTTGGAAGCTGATTTGGGATTTGAATTTTAAACTTGATTGAACTCTGTCTTCCTAATATCAAAGGTGACTATAAAATCAAAGACTTTCCCCAAAGCGTTAAAGGACCGAAAAGAGCATAGTTGACACCAGACATTGGAGAATAAGAATTTAAATCAAGTCCATAAACATTTACAGGATTTTTATTGGTTCAATTCTTCTCAACCCCACTCCCCTCAGTATGGTTTACTCCATCAGCCCTTACCTGGACTCCTGCAAAAACAGGTCCATTTTCATCTATTCTTGTGTTGATTCAATTCACTTTCCATATGAAAATTAGTCTAATTTATTAAAAACCTCCAATTAGGTTAACCTCCTGATTAAAATATTCTATGCATTCCTATTGCTCTGGATAAAGACTAATCTCAACAGTACAGTTTATCGTTAAAAAGTCATACTTGGGAACCAGATATGCTGGTTTATTCCTGGCTCTGCCGAGTTCTAGTTATTAGCTCGTAAATTGTTGGCACCTTCCCTGTGCCTCAGTTTCCTCAGTAAAATTAGGATATTAATGGAACCGTCATGTCAGGAGAAAGCTATCAGAATCAGATGAAGAGATACCTGTTACAGTCTTAGAACAGCAACTATCTTACAGCAACCACCATATAGTGTCCCACGTTGCTGTTACCTTGGGGATCTTGGTAGCTGGAACTTAAGTAACACAGAGTGGAGGGGACTGTCAGAGAAGACCATAGAAGCAGGCTCACTCCTGCATCCTCATTACCTGGCATTGAGCCTAGCATATAGGAAATGTTTGATAAATATGTGTAGGGTAGATGGACGGATGGGATACAGTCCTCCTTCTAAACAATGGCTGCTGGCCACAGGCCTGAATACCACTTGCACAAGAATCTGATGCCATCTGTGCAGCTCCCTTTCCTCAGCAATAAAGGCTTCATGCGAAGGGCTATGGTAACTTAGCAACAAGGGCTTCACAGAAATGAGGTGCAGACAGGGAGATGAGGCACCTGGTTCCACCCTGTACTTGGGAGCAGAATCTGGGCCCACAGAAGTCTGCACCTCTCTGCCTGGGCCCTTCAGGCTCTGACTCTGCCTTAGGAGCAGGCCTGGCCCCTACTACCCTGAGCTGACTATAAGGAGTATCTTCAGTAGGCAAGAGTGGTCATTCTGGAAGTGTGGACAAATATGATATGCTCGGAGATTTGGACCAGCAGGATGTCCTTTGAGGTGCCCAACTAGACCAGGGGGCCTATGAGAGAATAGGAGGCCTTTGGCACCCCAGGCTCAATAGTAAGGGAGAAGCTGAAGATGGGGAAATCGTGGAAACACCCAAGAAAAGCCATATTTCAGCCATTAGATGAGATCCCAGTTGGTGGTCAGTAGAGAGCTTCAGGACCCTTCCTATCAGGCAAGAGGAATTTCTTGTTCTATGCATGGGTGGACCTTCCTCTGGGTCAGCTGGAGAAACAGCCTTGAAGCTAATCTTGTCCCTAGAACACTGAGCTCTGGAGATAACCGACATAGCAACTTTGAGCAAGTGATGTCATCCCCTATGTAACTCTTGGACATAGAGCCTCCTTTATTCCAATGCATATATAAGAATGCCCTTGTTGCAAGCTAGGCATGCACTACTGATGTGGGTGGGCAGAAAAATTATGGGTGACATCACTGACACCCTCCATTGCCTTGCACCACGGAAGAAGGAGAGTGGGTGTAGAGATGCCTGGACTTTCTGTGGTCATTAACCTAAGTGCAGCTGTGATAAGGGTGGGCCAACCACACATGAGGATGCTGACACTTTAAGCTGCCTAGCTGTGTGGTTGTTAGCCTGCTGCAGCTACAATAAAGCATGCAGACGCTCCTAAAGGCTCAGCGTAAGTCCTTCTTCTCAACCAGACCATAAGCCTCCCCACCACCATCACTTGCTGGGCCTGCACACCTGGCCACAGGACCTGACAACTGGCACCGGGAACAAGATAGCAAGGTGCTGGGACCTGACACTTCCCAAGCCATAATTAAGCAGACAAGATGACCTCAGAATGATGGTGACAAGAACTTGTGACCTCAGGGAAGATAGGAACAGATACAGATAATTGGAAAGTGCAAAATAAGGTGCCTGCCCCCAGAGGGAATGGTTCTGGACTGGCAGGGAAGGGACAGGATTCCTGTGATGATTTGGGGCATGTTTGTCACCACTTTGCTCCAGGTTTCATTCTTTCATTCATTAAATAAGGGAATGGACCAGGAGATCCCCAAGGTTTTTCTAGAGCTTTTGGCCATGAATCCATTCCCACCCCAGCCCATAAAAAGGATTTACTCATTTGTATTCTGAAGTAAACAAATAACTAAATAAAGCACAAGTTCTTTCTTCCCCCAGCTCCATTCTCCTCTGACCATCTCAATATTACATGTAACTTGCTCAGAAGATACCAGCTCCCCCAATCCTAACTGCCCACTCCACCCTGTAAGCTCATAAGTGCTGCTCATCAAAGTGTGAAATGGGTTCAAAGTTGCTTCTCCAGACCCCAGGGTGAGAATGTGAAGCTCTTAGATGAGGAGGTCTCAAGGTATCTGGAATCTAAAGGATCACAGATAGACTCTTTGAACTGTTAACAGCAAAACACCAGTTGTTATTGACAATTGGACCGAGGTTTAGCAACCTTGGTTCTTGAGTTCAGCTAAGAAAAGAATTCAGAGCCTAGGAACTCAAATCCTTGCAAAAGTTTATTCAGAAAGTCACAGAGATAGGAAAATTAAGCCAGCTGGGCATAGGCTTGGGAAACAAGTTAAAGAAGCAAAAGAAAGGCCCTTGAAGGTTAGGAGAAAGAAAGGAAACTACACTCAAAGAAGATTCGAATGGGAGTGCACTAGAGAGCAAGAGCACTCTGGGCCCTTTCTTGAGGGTTTTAATGGCAGGGATTTTAGGGGAGGGCTCAGGGGAGGATCCCAATAGATCATTCACCACCTTTCCAACTGTGTCCTTGCAGAGTCATGGTCTCCACTGATTGGTAGGTGCCCAAGCAGGGGGTCTCTGTCCTGGTTTTGCTGCTTTTCTGGGCCTGAAGCTGAAACACAACTGAAGGTCTAGGTATATTTGATGCAAGTCAGAACCTGATTGTCCTGGGGGCTATTCTGGGCTCTTTTGTTCATTTCTCCTCTTCAGGGGGTCTAAACCTGCTTGACTAGCAACATGCCAGGGGAGGAAAAGTCAGGGGAGGGTCTGAACTGCTTGACCAGCAACATGAAAGTTTAGGCAGTCTAAACCAAATGACCAGTGATATGCCAAGGGATAAAAGGTGACCCTGGGGGACAAAGTTTTTGGTTTCCAGTTTAGCCCATTCCTAGGCACCTGGGGCTTTCTGCCTTGGTGATCTTTTGTACCTGGCCTGTTCTCCTTGCTCTGTTTGTGCCTGTCTAACTGCCTACTACAGAACCAAGCACCTGAAGCCGCAGCAGGTGTGTGCAAGGTAGGGGAATCATGGAAGGTCCATGGAAGAATCAGATGGTAAGGAGACTCAAGGCAGGGCCTCCATTGTGAGACATAGGATAGACAGATGAACCGATGTCAAATGGGAGGGAGTAGCTCTAGTGGGGCCCACCGACCCAGCATCATTAGCGCATGAAGAGAAGAGGGCTTGGTGCAAGGCCAAGAAGATGGCAAGCAGTGGTGGGGTGGGGGTATCAGGGAGCCCAATTCAGCACGGCAGCAGCAGGGCCCAGCAGGCCTGCCTGTTCCCTTCCCAGTGCTGAGAAACCTATGCTGGGAAGAGACCTTCCAAGAGAAATGCCTGCCAAAAGGTGGTCACCCGTAATGAGGCAATAAACAGGGTAATTATTGGGTAATTACTGACCTTCCAAGTGTCTGGGAAACTGCGGGTGGGAGAACTTGGCCAACTGAAGGCCCCATATCTAGTGTAAGCTGGAAGCCCAGGAGAAAATTAGACAATGTGGATGGGCTTGGGTGAGGCTGCTCTGCATTTCATCTTTTCTTTCCTCTTTTGACTTCTGTCTCCTTCTGGCACAGGTGCAAGACAGTTAGCAAGTGCTTAAGGCCTGGGTATTGGCTGGGAAATAGAGGCTGCTGCAGAGTTTCCTTAAATCCAGACCCAACCCTACCGCACCTTCTTGGTTTTCCTATAGGACCCTGCTCCACTCCACACAGCTGAGCACGTGAGCTCTCTGATGGAGGCAACTGCTTATAAGAATCCAAATCCAAGACCAACCTGAGACAGGCCCAGCTGGGCCCATCTGTAAGGAGAGGCCAATCCAATTGTGTTGCTTCAGGCCAGTGACTTCTGTCAAAGTGCAACTTTGCAAATGCCTTCTTTATTCTTCCCCTTTGAATTCTAGGGCCCAACTCTTTGTAGCTCCTTTCTTCCACTTAGCTAAGTTGGCCTAGTTAAACTAGAAAAAAATGGGAATGATTAAACATGCAAATGTCTGGAACTATTTAATAAAATAGGTTTGCTCTGGCTAAAGGATTGTGTGAAAATGAATGTGATAATTTTTGTGTCTTTTATGGATTGCATGTCACTTTGTAAGTTCAGGAGTATTAAAAATATATAACATAAAGCTTGTTCTGCTCATAAAAAGATCCTCTTTGGCATATTGAAATTAAAAGTATAGTTTATTCAGGCAGTAATTACACTTTTACTAATTGAATTTATCTTAAAATATTTCAACATTTTTATAATAAATTGAGCTATGAGATACAAAGCCTCAAAGTATTTGTATTCAGTAATGTTCAGGAAATAGGCAAAACTTTCAGGACAGAGAAATCACCAGCACTAGAATTAAATGAGTTTTTTGGGGTTTTTTTTTTACGGTGTTTTCCTGTGTACATAATAAAGATGAAAACAGAGTAACACATAATATGACCTCTTATAAGGCTTCTTTACATAGATGACCTTATTTGATCTTTACAACAATCGTGGAAGTAGGAAAAAAAAAAGTGTATGCACTTAAAAAGACAAGAAAATGGAACCCAGAGAAGCTGAGCTACTTGCTCAAATTCACACAGGAATGGCAAAGCTCAGGCTCGTCTTCTGACCCCAAACTCATGCTCACTTGTTATCAGAAAAGATTATCTGATCAAATATCTATTATCCATCAGATGAATGGATTGATAAAATGTGGATATGCATGCAATGGAATATCATTTAGCCTTAAAAAGAAATAAAATTTTAATACATACTGTAACATGCATGAACTTGAAAACATGCTCAGTGAAATAAGCCAGACAGGCAAAACACAGTATGATTCCATTTGTATATGAAACCTAGAATAGGCAAACTCAGAGACTGAAAGTAGAGTAGGAGGCGGAGGGGTGATGGAAAGTTAGTATTAACAGCTACAGCTCATCAGTCTGAGGTGATGAGAAAGTTCTGAAAATAGTATTGGTGATGCTTGCACAACATTGTGTATGTGCTTAATGCCACTGAATTTCACAATTAAAAATGGTTTAAATGGTTTAAATGTAATTTTTTAAGTAAAAAAATTTCTTGAATATAATTATTGCCTCTAAGGATTCCATTTTGTTTGTTCAGCTAGTCTTTAAGCACTTTTTACTTCTTCCAAACTTTCCATTTTTTTCTTATTCACACACTTCTGAGAACTAAAGCTTTGCTTTGGTTCCAGCAAGATGGTCTTCTGTTACAAACCAGGGTAAACCGGTTAGGTCCTTTCTGCAGACAGTTGAGGGCATGCTCTCATTCCTAAGTGGTATGTGATGATAAAAACAAGATTCAGGCCGAATTCTCCCATACACACAAATATTTATTTATTTGCAAGCTGGACTCAAACCAATAGCCAAACTAATAAACTCAAGGAAGTCCCAGCCTTCTGACCTTTGAGGTCATGTGACACAGTACGTTACACGAAAATGTGGCCATATTTGAGCAGTGGGTTAGAAATCAGGCCTTGAAATTCTCTGATTAGTGGCTATAAAGAGAACTATTTAAAATCTTAGAATGCCACAACAAAGAGCATATGTTACCAAGGGACTCTGGAAATGTTTACATCTTTCTCATACAGGGCAGGGAGAGCTCTTGATAATACCTCTGGCTGATATACTTATCTTAAACTCTATTTGTTTCACCAAGAAAACCCATTCCTGGTATTCGTTATGCTAATTAGAAAATTAGCATAATTTTGTTGATAGGAGATAATATCTAAAAGTCTTGCAGTAGCTGTTCAGAGAGTGTGACTGCTGCTTAGACTCTCAAGTTTTCACTAACAATGGCTCCTTGGGTTTCACATCCAAAAACTCAACCAACTGTGGATCAAAAATATTTGGAAAAAAATGCTGCGTTGCCAATAAATAATATGTAGTTAGGCCTATGATGGGTGTGTCTGGACTGAACATATACAGACTTTTTTCCCTTATATTTATTATTCCCTAAACAACAGCTATTTACATGCCACTTACATTATATTAGAATTTATAAGTAATCTAGAGGCAATTTAAAGTACAGAGAGGCTTGTTTAGATTATATGCAAATACTACACTATTTTCTATAAGAAACTGGAGCATCTGAGGCATTAGGTATCTGCAGGGGTCCTAGAACCAATCACAGAAGGTGCAGATACCCAGAGACCACCACATTCCCAATTAGCATTCTTCACATATTAACTAATATCCCCTAGAATTTGGATCAAAATGATATCTCACAGTCAGGGTTGCCAGGTAAAATATATTGAATATTTGGGATGTGCTAATACTAAGAAATTATTTGGCATTTATCTGAAATTTACACTTAAATGTGTTCTATATTTTAATTTGCTAAATTTGGTAACTCTACTCATACTCTATACTACACCGAAGTATTTTGAAACAAACTACAGGCTATGTAACATATACCTTTTGCAGGAGAAAATATTTTGAGTTCCCCTGATTTGACAGTGAACATTTTCAAGTCTGACTCTCTTCCAGTTGCAGAAGGCAGACAGCTCTGAGCAGGTTTAACAATGAGCTACTTGTTTTAAAATCCACAGAAATGAAGGGATGTTCCTGGTTCTCTCCATGGTCCTTCACTTATAATCTTTTGATGCCTAGGAACATACCACTGACACTGAGATCAGAATTCAGCAAGAACAGACCCACAAGCAGAGAAAGAAGCTCCTGAGTCTATTTTCTGCATGTGTGTGTATGGGGAGAGGGGGATTTGTCTTATACTCTTGCAAGGAAGAATGGTATTCTGCTGCTTGTTCCTGGTGGACAGGAATTACAATGATCTGCTAGTCAAGGTAGTTGTACATTAAAATCTTTTCCTTGCATAGAGAGCTTAGAATTCCTTGGTGGAGGGTGGGGAGGGAGAGGAATAATAACAATAGGATAATAGCACCTTATCTGAAAGATTTTAGTCATTATTCTAAATTAAAATAAATATAATGTTTGCTCCTAAAAATGAATTTTATTTGTCTAATTTTAATTTTACCATTGGTCAGAGGGGAAATACTCAAGGGAAAATAAACAGCATTGTCCCCCATTCCCATTCCTCATGGGTTTGAGGAAAAGATGGGAGAAAAACCTTTCCTTTTCTAAAAGTTGGAGTTTAAACAGCTCCTCCTAAATGCCCCAGAGAATGTGAATGGTTAAAAGAAAAAGTAGCACCCCCCCCACATCTGTCCCCTATACCTCAAGAGCTCCTGGGAAAGGTCACTGAGGTGGACAGACCCTCTGCAGGGTGCCCAGGGAGACCTGCTGCAGCAGCACTCCCCATAGCTGCAGCTTAATAACGCTTAATAAAAGGTGTGATTGCCATGGCAACCTCAGCAACACTTTCAATAGATGGCCAATTATTATTCACTCATTTACTGTTTATTGTAGTGATGCCAATCACAATGCACTCCAGGAGTGTATTAATGGAGATGTGATCTGAGCACGGGCCCTGGAGGGATGGCATTGTAATGCCTCATTCATTAGCATATAGCATTCTAGGTGGATGGGCATACAGCCACTCCCTCTGGTCCCTTGGCCAAGACAGTGCACACCACTGTCTTGCACACACACCCACGTATGCAGGGAGAAATGGATATGGCCAAGAGATCAGTGCAGGACTCACTCTCCTGCAGGAAGGCCCCCAGGTGCACCCGGATTCCAAGACAAGCAGAGGGAAAGAAACTTTGCTCAGCCCCCCAGCTGGCATTTTCAGCAGGAGTTTTATTATTTTCACTTTTCCTTCTGAACCCTCTCCCCATTTCAAATTCTATAAAGAAAACACACTGTCGCTTTAGACCTCTGCCAGGCTCTCAGTGGAAGGTAAACCACCTGATCCCTTTTCAGGAGGCCTCTGTAGTTAGTGGTTGCAGACACTGGGGTGGAAGGTAGTGGTAGATAATGCTCCTCCTTTTATGAAAACTCTCCACCCTACTCCAAGGCCTGCTTTTTGCAATTTCCTCCTACTCCTCCCAGCCTGGCAACACAATGACCCCTCCACATCCTCCTGGTGAAGCAAGGCACCTGCTGGATGATTTATTGAAAATTTGTTTTATTCTGAAAATAATTTTCTCTTCCTCTTCAAGAAAAAAAGTAAAGGTTGGGGCTGGGGGGCACAACAGCCTCTTCCCTATGTTTCTTGGCTGGGGGTGAGGGGATGATGGCCTGCCTTCAGAGAGGGATTTTCAAGGCTAGTCAGAGGAGTTGGTCTTAGAGGGAATGTCTTGTTGGTTTACCCAAGGAACCTTAGCAGGAATCGCTTCCTATCCCCAAATCTGGCACGAAAGCAACAGAACCAAACACCCTACAGGACCATGCAGGGCTGGAGATAGTGTCAGAGGGACCAATGCTTGTTCTGTGCACACCCTGGCTCAGGGGAAGAGTCTCTGATGACCTGGTGGGATGGGAGCCCAATGTCAGATTTCATTTAACTTTAAAAGGGAATAGAGTAGCCTGGCATTCCTTGTACACCAGAGCATGGCAAACATCCACATTGGCTACACAGGCTGGCAGCTTCAGTTACTAGGGAGACCTAAGCAAGGCAGCCTATTCTTCTGTTCTTCAGAGGCAGTAGATTCTTGTCCTGCCCCTCAATTATGGAGTCCTGAGGCCTCACCCTGATTCTTTCAGTAGCTCCCACTTGCTGTGCCAGTCAGGATGGAAGAGCAACAGGAGTAGGAAGGTGTGAGATGACTCACTGCTTTTGCTTGTCTCAGCTTCTGCCCAAGCTCAGGATGTGGAAGCATTGTTAAAGAAAAAATTGTCCTCACAGTTGTCGAAATGTTTAGGAAGATTTTATTCAGGACTATAATAACAGAAGAGAGATGGGGCTCAACTCCAAATTTGGCAAGGACCAGTAGAGATTTATAGTCAAGAAGCAGAATAAAGGGAATTACCAATAGAAGACAGCAAGGGGCGAAGGGTGGTTGCTGAAGGCAGGTATAGATGGTCACATATTAAGAGTAGGGAGGTTCTCTCTAAACTGGTTTAGCAGAATCCTTGCTAAAATTGCACTCTGCAAGAACAGAATTAGAAGACAAGGTCACGGCCATGTAGAGAAGGGAGCTCAGAGGAGCCTGACTGGAGTTTAGTCAGGAGAGAATCTCTATCAGCAACCACTGGAAAGGAGCTGCGGTCTAGAGGGGCAAGTGTGGTGGGCAGTTGCACAGGCATGAGCAGAGCGAGGACAATAGGTCAGGTATAGAAGGTCACCAGGGTGGAAAGCCCTGGGTGCCTAGCAATGGGCAAAACTGGTAAAACGAGGACCTCATCTCCAGGGTAACTTTTCCTCCCCCAGCATTTTGCTGGTCATTCAGTTGAGACCCCTTAACCTTTCATATCAGTGGTCATGCTGTTTGGGCCTTCCCCTGACCTTTCCTCCCCTGGCATGTTGCTAGTCATGTGGGTTAGACTCTCTTAGAGGGCGAATGGCAAGAGGGCCAGAGCATAGCCCTTAAGCATTAAGCCCCCAGGATAATTAGGTTCTTACCTGCATCAAAAACATCTAAGCCTCAGTTGTGTTTCAGCTCCAGGCCCAGAAAAGCAGCAAAATCAGAGAAGTGATGCCATGGTTGCCTCAAGACCAGCTGTATTGACTAATGACCCATTGCCCTGGTGGGAACTAATCAGTGGAGACCAGGACCCTAAAAGGATACACCAGTGAAGCTGATGAATATTCTGTTGGGATGCTCCACGGAGGCTTCCAGATAAATACCCTCAAGACAAAGGCTCAGCTTGGCTCTCTCTGGAGCACACCAGGGCCTTTCCCCAGACCTTCCCTCCAGGCCAACTTTCCTTGCCTTTCTCTTCCTCCTAAGCTCCAAGTGCTCTTCTTTGGCCTCTGTGACCTGTTTCCTGAGCCCATTTCTTCAGCGGGTCACTGCTTCTACCTCTGTGACTCTAAATAAAATTTCTCATGTAGTTTGAGTCTTGGCTCTGAATTCTTTCTTGGCCAGAACTCAAGTACTGAGGTTGCTCCACCACTGACTTCACCAGTCTTAATACCTGGTGCCATTTTTTGCCACCACAAGAAGAGCAGAAATGAAAACAGAACAAGAAGGGGTATGTCCTCGTTTTGGCACATAATCAGGCAGCACTCAATGGGCAGCCAGCCAGGAAGGGTGCGACTGTAAAGCAAATCTCTGAGAGGCTGAATCTATCAGGGTTTCCTGCACTGGGTTTAGGCTGTACTCATGTATCCTAACAACCAGCACTATTACAAATCAAGTCATTTAAGATATCCAAGATATTTTTCTGTCTTAGGCCTTTCCTCAGAGAGGGATTCCAACTCTATCTTAACTAGCTTGCTGTCTGGTAAATGTGGACATGTCCTTGATGAGCCCAGGTTCTTCTTCAGAGAAATGAGGGTAAAATAATCATCCTTGGGGTTTGTGGGGTTAAGGTGTTACGTTTATAAGGCCAGGAGAAGCTCTGCATCCTCACCCCAGTCCTGAGGGACCACATCAGTTGAAGGCTCTGCTTCCCATCCCAGTATCCCAGAGAAGGCCCGTAGCCCTACTGGGAGAAGCAGAAAGCCCCAGAGAAGTGATGCCATGAGACCCCTTGAGACTTACTTTCCATCTGTGGGATAGTGCTTATTCTTTTATCCATATGTGGCCAGCATTAATGCATCTGGCCCTGAATGAGACCCCTTGAGACTTACTTTCCATCTGTGGGATAGTGCTTATTCTTTTATCCATATGTGGCCAACATTAATGCATCTGGCCAATTGCCATCCCATCCCACTCCACAGGAATTCCTGGGGGTCAATATAGCATTTCTAGCTGCTTCTCATAGTGCTCGTGAGGTGCTGGGAGAGAAGGGGGCATTGCAGGGCAACAGAGACTCCAAGAGGCCAGGTACCCAGAGCAATCAGCGTGAGGCGATAGTGGTGCCAAGACTTTGGACATAACTCTTGACTCTCTATCAAAAACCCCTGAAAGAATGAGACCCAGGAGAGGCTTAGAGGAGGCAAGAGTGGGCATGGCTAGAGCCCAGAAAGCAGCCTTAGGTGAATAGCATGTAGGGGGGCAGCTCTGACAGTTTGACTTAAACTCAGCTCAACAGAAGCCTCTAGAACATTTTTATGTGCCCCACACTGACTGTACAAGACACTGGGAATACAAGGATAAATAAGACTCAGTCAGGATGCAGAAAAAGAATTAATGCACTGTAGGATGAGTGCTTCACAGAGATCAGAGGCAAGTGGTGTGGGAACACAGGACGCAACCACCGGTTCTGCCTGGGGGACCAGGAAAGGCTTCACCAGGGAAGTGCGTGTGAGTGTTCATCTGGCTGGTTAGAAAGGGGAGTAAAAACTGTGTGGGCAAGGCACAGAGGGGTGGGAACCCCTGGCCAGTTTGGAGAGTGGTGACTGGGAGGAGAGCACCAGAATATGAGGTTGGGAAGGCATTTGAGGAAAGCATGAGAAGGGCTTGGAAAGGTCACTTAGGCTGTTGGAGCTTGAGAAAAGTCATTTTGATGGTGGCCTAGAGGATGGCATGGGGTGGTGAATCGTGGAGATACCAGGATAGAAGACAAAGCCAATGTGGAGGGGCAGAGCCAAACCTTTGTAGCCAAGTGACCTAGGTTTGAGCACTGGCTCCTCACTCACCCTGGGATGTTGGGCAGGTTCTTCAGCTTCAATGGTCCACAGGACCCCTGCTTGTAAACTGGGAATACTAGGTAATACCTCCTTGTGGTGTGGTGAGGATTAACTAAAAGGATACATCAGCCACCCAACACAGTGGTCCTGGCTCATGTGGTAGACATTCAATAAACGAAGGTTTGCCTTCAGGCATAGAAGGGGTGTGCTTAGAGCAGAATAATGCCTAGCATATACTAGACCCTCAAAAAATATTTGTAGGAAGAACAATAAATTGAATCTGAGAGAAGAGGAGAAAGGCAGTCCAAGATGATTCTGAAAGTTCTAGAACAAGTTCTTGGATGATAGATAGACAGGCTGTCTTGGGAGCCTTTCCTTCTGCTCCCTGACTTCCACACCAGGTCCTCCACGTCCTGAGAGTGGCTTCATCCCTGCCACCATAACTACACTTTTTCCCTGGGGAGAATGCTGCTCCTGTCTATATTTGGTTCTTTACAAAAGGAAAGAAATATGTACCCTCAAGCAAGTGCATTCAGTGAGTGGGTAGTCATTTTACTACATGATGAGAGGGGGAGAAAGGAGAGTCATGATCAATAGGGAAGGGAGCTAGCCCTCCATATGTCAAGCTCAGGGCATTTTCCCACTTAATCCTCACAATGAACATGTGAATGTGGTCCTATTCCTATCATCCATATTCCACTGTAAGAGGAAAATGAGGCCCAGATAAGCTAAGGGACTAGTCTAAGATCATACAGCTAGTCAAGGCAGGGCCTAACCAGATTACCTGGTTTCAAAACCCTTGAAGATTGAAAGACAAAAGGGGAAATTATAGTGTTGTAGCTTGTTGGGGCTGCTATAACAAAAAAGCTAGTCTGAGTGGCTTATAAACAATAGAAATTATTTCTCACAGTTCTAGAAGCTGGGAAGTCCACGATCAAAGCATCAGTGGATTTGGTGATTGACGAAGGTCCTCTTCCTGGTTCATAACGGGTACCTTTTTCCTGTATTCTCACATGGTGACAGGGGCAAGGGATTTTCTCTGGCTATTGTAATAAGGGCATTAATTCCATTCATGAGGGCTCCATCCTCATGATCTGATTACTTTCCAATGGCTCTACCTTCTAATACCATCCTCACTTTGGGTGTTAGAATTCAATATATTAATTTTGTGGGGACACATTCAGACCACAGCAGAAGCGAACACAAATACTGAAAAGGAAGTGTCAGAGTATGAAAGATTGAAGGGTAGATAGGGGTCATCCATTTATGGTAGTCCTATTTTCCAGTCTTGAAGGGGGCTGCATGTACCAGCTAAAGCCCACCCACCTTTTTCTCGAACAGCAGTAGCTAGGTGGCATCCTGCACTTTCCACCTGACTCTATTACTCTGCATCCCATCCTCTGAGCTTACCCCTACCTTCCCCCACTAGCTGTCCCAGTGCTCATAGGTGGCTTATCTTCTCATAAGTTCCTCCTGTACTCAAGTTCTCAAGGTCCTATGGAGGACAGCCCCACACATCAGGGACAATCTCCAAAGAAAAATAGGCTGAGGCCCTGGCTGGTAGCACAGTGGATAAGGCGCCGGCCTGCGAACCCAAAGGTCACAGGTTCAATTCCCCAGCCAGGGCACATAACCAGGTTGCAAACCAGGTCTCCAGCCAGGTCTGTGGCTGGAGGCAGATGAAATGCAACCACACATTGATGTCTCTCTCCCTCTCTGCCTCTCTCCCTTTCCCTCTTTCTAAAAATAATAAAAAATAAAATCTTTAAAAAAAAAGAAAAAGAAAAGAAAAATAGGCTGACTGGTCAAACCAGTCACCTGATGCACAGCTCCAAACATCCGAAGGAGCTCCTGGGGCCCCTGAGGCTCTCAGTCGGACTCAGTGAGACCCAGTTGGAGAGGCCCCTTTTCTGTGAGTTCCTCCACACCGCATTATCTAGAATAACTGTTGTCATTGCAAATTCCAAGCTTCTAATCATGGCTTGGTGTTTCTCGTGACCAGTCTCCATCCTGAAGCTATTCAGGGTTTCCTGGCCACCAGTCATCTTATTAGCATACAAAAATATACTCTTTATCACCCTGGCAATTCTAAAGGACTTAAAAACTCTGACAGGAACAGGGGTCAAAGAATAAATATATATATGTTTTATCACAGAATTCAATAGCTGTCTGTTGAGTAAGTGCTGATGGGTGTGAGGATGTTAGAGCAGTGCAAGCCCCAGGGGGATGATTAGGTCCCAGGAAGGAGGCCCTCAGGTTGGGTCCCTAGAGGCTGCTGCCCAATCTCACACCTGGAAACAGAACCAAGTGAAGCCAGTGCTCTCTATCTTGGTGGGTGTCCTCAAAGTGTAATCCTGAGCAAGTCACTTAAACTCTCAAGACCTTTTCTTTATCAGACAAGTGAAATGACAATACACACTCTGTATAAATTACAGGATTTCATGGGGACTTAATGGGACAATGGACATGAAATGCTTTATAAACTGTAAAGTCCACACAAATGAGGCTTTATTGTTATTATAGATGTGCATGCACATGCCTACACATCCGTATCCATAGGTACGCATTCGTTCATAAAAATTCACTTGCTCCAAAGAGAAATTAACATAATGATACAGCCCCCTGTGAAATCACATGCTGGGACCTCCTGTGCCCTCCATCCTCCCTATGCCATTACCCACTTAGACTGAGTGGGTTCAGGAAAATTGAGGAAGGGCTGAAGAGCTTTGAGGAGAAGCAGGTGGGTCTGGAGCACAGACTCCTCCAACCACACCTGCCCGTTCCACTGGGTGTTTGGATTCGTTTTCATTTCCTTGACACACATGCACCTGGGAACTAGAAACAGGCCTTCCCTTTGGAGAAAATGCCTGGTAGAACAAGGTTAAAGCTGGAGAATAGGTCCAAATTCAGCAGCTCTCTTTTGGTGCCACTGTCCATTCACTCATTCTCCCAGTCAACACAATTTATCAAGCACCTACTGTATCTAGACAGAACTGCACTTGGTGCTGGGAATCCAAAGACAAGCAAGCCAGTCCCTGCCTTGGAGGAATTCACACAGACAGTACATGAGCGAGGCCAGGATGGCGAAACAGGGAGCACATTTGTGAGTTGCAGGCAGCTCTGTACAGCCTGCCTTGGCAGAGCACTGCTGGACAAAACAGAGAAGGGGAAAAAGGCAGGAGCCCAATCCCAAAAGGCCTTGACTCCATGCTGATGAGCTTTGACTTTATCTGCCGTTGGGCAGAGTGAGCCACTGAGGACATTAGGAAAGGAAGTGGTGTGGGCTAATCAGTTTCTTTCTTTTTTCAGGATCTTCCTCTTCAAAATTGGTAATAGGTCCATATGTTCACTAAACCCAGTGAGAGAATATGAAGTTGCAGAAAGAAACTTGACTATTTTCTCCCACCTCAAGTCTATTACTCCTCTACATCAGTGGTTCTGTGTGTTTCTGAAACAAAAGCATTAGCATCATCTGAAATCTTGTTAGAAATGCCTTCTGATTACAGTTAATAAGGCTATTGTATATTTGAAAGTTGCTAAGAGAGTATATCACAAAAGTCTTGGTTATAAGGAAAAATGTGACTGTGGTAATGGCTGTTACTTAGAATTATTGTGGTGATCAATTTACAATATATACTAATATCAAATCAGTATGTTGTATACCTGAAACTAATATAGTGTTACATGTCAATTGTATCTCAATTTTTTTTAAATGAGGGGAAAAAACCAAAACTGCCTCAAGCCCTTCTGGTGATTCTGATGCTTACTAATGCTAAAATACATTGCACTGCACTCAGTAATTTTCCACATTTCCATGTTCATCAGACAGCTATGAACATACACACACATAAATATGCCACTGTTCACACTCATTGTTTTTGTGAAAAGACATCACACTCTTTACTAAGCTAGCTGCTTATCTGGTATGGTGATACACTTCCTAGTCAATAGAGGTGGGACTGCATCATTTTAAAAAATGTGTCTAATTTTCCAGTGCATGAATGTATTAAAATTTAGTTAACCATTTACTGTTGGATATTCAGGTTATTGAAGTATGCTTATTTATTTAATTATGTTGACACCTAAGATAATGCTGCAATAAAATTGCTTTACCCATTCAGGTAAGTGTTACATATGGAGGTTGGTTTTATTTCTACAGGATAGATTGCCAAAAGTGAGAATGCAAAATCAAAGTTTATGGTATTTTTAATGTTAACAGGTATTGCAGCTTACAAGTCACTGAACTTGTAGTGCTATTACAGCCCCATCAGTAAAATATAAGATATCTGTTTCATCACATCCTCACTGGCACATGATCTTTCAAGTTCACATTTTAGAAAGCTCGCTATGGCAATTCAGTGGAAAATAGATTTGATCTATTGGAGGCCAAGAGTCCAGGTGGGGGACTTTTGGGTTAGTCCAGGGGAGAGATGATAAAGGCCTGGATTAAGGGAGTGGTTGTAGGGGTCAGATCACTTTCACCAAGTGACTCATTTAATAATCTACATCATAATCTGCTTTCTAGATGAGGAACCTGGAGAGTTTTTTTTTTTTTTTGAGACATTGTGATTTGCCTATGTTGTAGGATTGCTGACCACTTCCTCACCCACCTACAGCCCATTCTAAGGGATCACACACTACCCTGATCCCCCATTGCCTGTGTAGCCCAGGATCCTGCTTTTCCGGTCTCAGGTGGTGGTGGTACAAGATGCAAGAGAAACTCATCCATAATGATGTATGGTCCTAAGGACAAAAAAAAAAAAAAAAAAAAAAAAGTCAGGTTCTTTCTGGGGTTTGAGCAAAGACATTGAGAGGAAAACTGCCATTGGCATCCATGGATGGAAGAGCAACAAGTCTGTGTAAGGGCTAGCAAGACCACAGGCACAAAGAAATTGAAATTATAGGTGAGTAGATATGGTGAGTAAGCAGGGTAAACTGGCTGAATGCAGAGAGCAGAGCAGACACACAGAGAAAAGCCAAAAGGTTGAGACAGAGAAGCTACTTTGGACCCAGCTACACCTTCATTTCCCAGGCAGCCTTGCACACTGTGGCCCCTGCCCCTGGGCACCTAGGAGACACCTGCATCCTCGGTAACCTCTCCCTTCCCTTCACACCAATTTGAGTATCCTAGGGATCTCTGCTCCATAAAACCACAGCCCTGGCACAAGACCACAGAGTTCATGGACTTTAGCACTTAGATTTTGCAAAGAAAAAATTATACCTTAGTCTATCATTTACAATGTGTTTTCTATTTAAGTTATTTATTTCAGTCTTATCCCAATGAGGAAATAGATGTTCAGAAAAATTAAATACCTTCTCCAAGAGAACACTATTAATAGGTATGTGTATGGAAGCAGGGGGTGGGGAGCGGTCCTGGAATCCAGCTCATTGAATTGCAAAGCCCAGGTGGTTCTGCTCACCCCGCTGAGACGGTGCCAGGCCATGGGGTCCTGTCACCCTTTTCCAGTTTACTCCCCATCAGTGTCCCCTCCATCAGCTGCTGTGGTTCTAAAACCTCTTGCTCCGTGCTCCAGCTGAGAGATATGAGTTCTAGTTCAGATGATGGTCTTGGCAAACAGACCCAAATGCTCAATTCATGAGCCACGTCTAGGGCCTGCAATGCACTCTTGAGTAGGTTAATTGGAAGACTCCACCATTCAAAGGGGCCCTATCCCAAAGAAATTAAATCCCCATACCCTTTGAGAAAGCCTTTCCTCAATTAACTGTCTATAAAAACACATCTACTTTAACTTTGCAGTAAGTCATTACCTCCATCAAGACAGGAGCATGAGTATCTTTAAAAACTAAAAATAACTAACATTTATCTATGTTTATTATGCCTCAGACATTGTGCTAAGTCTTCACATATATTCACTTAAAACTCCCAATAACCTTATGACGTATTATTATACTTATTTCTCAGATAAGAAAACTGAAGCTGAGTGGAGGGAAGATGGCGACAGAGTAGAGAGCAGTGCTGATGGTGTTCTCGAGTACCAAAGCAACTAGAGGACAGGATAGGGAGCGTGAGACGTCTTCAGGACCCTGGGGATTGGAACAGGCAGCATCTGGACACAGGGGAGCGCGGCCCAGAGGCGGAGGAGGCCAGCAGGACAGTAGGTGAGGCGTTCCCGACCGACCGGCTGGCGGGCCGAGGTCGGCTCTGGGCAGGGGCGGCTCTGCCCAGTGGGGCGCGTTTGACTGGGGCCAGTTTCGGGCTCCCTGGCGACTGGAAGTCTCAGCAGTGAAGTGCGGGCGGCGAGGGCAAACTCCGTAGGGAACGCGGAATTGAACTCTTGCAGAGGAGGGACTGTGTGAGAGACTCACCCCGGCAACAGGGAGAGGAGGCTCCAAGCAGGGCTAGAGGCGGAGAAGAGTCCTGTGGGAAGCTGGAGCGGGGGAGCAGGAAGTGCACCGGTGGGGCGGCGAGAGGGCCGAAAAATGGAGCTGCTGGGCCACCGGGGAAACAGCAGCTAGAAGCCCCTGCGAGGGGGGAGGCCCAGCCCTGCCCAACCACACAGGCCCCCAGGCTCCGCGGGAAATTCCAAACAGCGAGCCAGAGAGCTGGCAAGCAGGGAACTAGTGGCGGGCGACCCGCCATTGCCGGAGACAAAGGCCGCACCGCCCACGCCTGGGAGGGGCTCATTACAGAGGCCCCGTAAAGGACTCCGCAGAGAGCAGATTGGCTTGGAGGCGTGGTGCTCGTCCCAGAAGGGCGGGACAGTGTAGGCGGACCCCAGACAGTGTTGACTGACAGGCCCGGCCTCCTCCCGGAACTGCAGGGGTGGGGCCAGTCGTCACAGGGACCAGCAAAGTTGTGGGCTGCCCTGCAGAAGTGCTGGGGGCGTGTCCTGGGCAGGAAACTCCGCCAGGAGTGGGAGGGGGCTCCCTGCGGTCTCCAGAACACCAGCAGCCCTAAAACCCAGCCAGGCTGCTGAAGGCCCAGCCTACCTGGGGGCGGACACTCAGAATCAGCCCTACTGCAACAATCAGAGGCCCTGCCACGCGCCAAGACCGGCTAGAATATAGACTGTAGAATGTAAAGTCCTGACCAAGAAAAAGAGGCAGCATCAGGAAAGGGATTGCTGCCAATTTCAAGTACCTGAATTATACCGATAGCAATATGAACTATTAAGCCCCAACATATCCTTTGCAAAAGTTACTTCTCACATATTCTTAATCCCCCCCCATACCTCAATCCACCTAAATACCCAAGACCCTCCCCTACTCTCGAATTAAAGTCTATTCACTCTGTGACTATAACGCATTCCCAGTCCTCAATCTAAGTATTCCTCCCTTCCCCAGCCTTTCTAAACCCTTTCTTTATTCTTTTCTTCCTTCCTCTTTTTTTTTTTTTTTTTATTTTTT
>PVIW01015049.1:0-21059 GCA_004026585.1 Noctilio leporinus | reverse complement strand
GGCACTATTTACAATAGCCAAGTGCTGGAAACAGCCTAAGTGCCCATCAGTGGATGATTGGATCAAAAAACTTTGGTACATTTACACAATGGAATTCTATGTAGCAGAAAGAAAGAAGGAACGTGTACCCTTTGCAACAACATGGATGGAACTGGAGAGTATTATGCTTAGTGAAATAAGCCAGTCAGTGAAGGACAAATATCACATGATCTCACCCAGTACAGGACAATAATGAGCAAAACTAACAACAAGCAAAACAGAACCAAATATATGAATACAATGAATAGGCCTTCAGTGGTCAGGGGGGAAAGGGTTGGGGGGAGGAGGGAGGCAGAGGCAAGAAAGGGGAGCAGCTTAGACAAGAATCTAGTATAAAGGAACCGTGGACATGGACAACAGGTGGGATTGACTTTGGGGGGAATGGGTGGGTGGGGAGGGGGACAGAGGGGAGCAAAAAGGGGATGGATATACTATAACAGCAATAAAATTAAAAAAAAATGAAAAAGACATAATACTGCAGGCTTTCAATGCCTAATAAAATCTAGAATCAGCAACCTACTTTTATTCCTTACAAAGCATTTAGTGTCTTTGCAACCTATCCTGATAATTCTGGGTTCTCAGTAGTACATTGATACTAAAATCTAGATTTAGATTGGGCTAGAAAAATAATGGGTTAAGATGCCAAGAACTTCAGAACTATTATTGGTTTCCTTTACCAGCCAAAACAATGGATTATTCACAAAAGCCAAACAAAAGCTACTTCAAAGAGAAATCAGTGCAGAATAAGCCATTGTTCAAGGCATGCTCAAGGGTCTGACAACACTGACTACATAGAAATACTTCACTTGAGGTAGAAATATGATCAGATCTTTTCTTATCTCTAATATTTTCATTCTCTGTATCATTCAAGGTCAGAAGTCTTGGGGGTTTTGTATTGTCCCCAAAACACAACCATTTCTATGGCTAGTAACCCAGGCACATCTAGAGACAGCAGAGTTTATGATAAAATTTAGTTAATGGTTCATCGGTATAACTGATTGTTATAGAACATTTAAAGCCCCAAACCTAAATTTACCCTGCATAAATGTGAGATGCTTGGATTTAGTGAGCTTTGGTTCTCAATTGATTTGCCAACAAAGCTAAGAACTTCCCAAGATGGGGAAGCATTTTCAAATGATAAATGACAAAGCACCTTGACTGCATCTAATTAGATAACCTCTACAAGGCATTAGGATGAACTCAGGCAAAACAAACTAACTAAATTTTACAGTTCTGGGTCCAGTTCTTTTGTGACATTTTTCCAATCATAGTGGTAAATTCTCAAATAGATAATTAGGGGAACAATACCTCTATTTCAGTGAAGGAGTGATTTTAAGAATCTTTCCCAAGTTGTAGTATTCTATATGAAGCACTGCTTCAAAGATGTTCTGTTGCAAAGAAAATTCTAATTTCTTTCTCACAGACATTTTAATAATTTTCAATCACCCATCATCTTCTTAGATCACTTTCTCTATATATTAGGTTAAATACAACTTACTAGTTAAGGAGATTATTCCAAATTATTCAGAAAAAGTTAATCAAAATCATAAATCAGTAAGGTAGTTAGGAGAGTTTTAAATAAAAATCCCTACATGATGTCTATTATATGCTCATTATCCTTAATAAAATAAGTCATTATTGAGTACCTATTGCATGCCCATGATGGTTGATGAAAGATGGATATTTACTGTGTTTTCCTGACCAGCATCTGCTTCCCATTATTTTGGCAAGAAATAACCTTGGGAAACAAAAGGAAGATATGTCCAGTGTCCACCTAAGACCCTTTATAATTGTTTTAAAACATGTATACAACTTTTTTGATACACCTCGCTTGAGAAATAGGATCTATGTCTCCTTCCTCGGAACCTAGACTGGTCTTAGTGACTTGCTTGTCACCCTTATTTTCATTGGGAAAAATTACCCTTTCTTTCTTGTACACTCTACATTTTGTGTAAGATAGACCCATCCCAATCCCCATTTCCAACTATGGCACATAATCCATGCCTTGACAACCAGAACATTTTAGGAAGGGAGTGAGAGAATTGTAAGTGGTAGGTAAGGAATTCCAAGGGCTAGACTCAGGTGGGTACAGAATAAATTCTATGGACTATGAAATTCAGAAGAGGAAAGGGGAAAAGATGAGGGATAGGGGCCTGCTGAGAAGATTGGAATGTTTTCCTAAGAGCTATCTGAGGGCTTTAGGCAGGGAAAATATGAAATTATATCTGGGTCTTTATAAAGTAACTCAGTTTGCATTATGGAGAACAGGTTTCAGAAGCCCAAGAAGGAATCAGGGAGACAAGTGGGGAGATTTCTTAGAAATCTCAGCATGTGATAATTATGTCCTGAACCAGGGTCGTAGTAATGGAGTGGGAGAGAAGAAATGTAACAGGGTAAAAGCTGATTGCTGATTGAGGAGAGGAGAATAGAGGAGGGAAAGAGACACACAAGCTGCCTATATGCAAACCCTGTATTATGCTCCAAACATCTTGGGGTAATATCCATGTCTAGTTCACTTTCATATGTCACTTACAGAAGCTTGTTTAAATTTAATGTAGTAGAGAGCTTCCAGCCAAGATGAAGGCATGGGTAGATATGCTGTGTCTCCCTCCACAACCAAGAAAGAATACATCTACCTCAAAATTGGAGAAAACCAGAAGTCCAGAAAATTGAGTTGCATAGAAGTCCAACAAACAAAGATAGAAAAAAGACATACTCATACAGACAGGTAGGAGGGGCACCACCCAGACAGAGAGGTGGTTTAGTGGCACAGCGGCGGCAGCAGGACAGCAACTGTGGCCAGCTAGTGGAAAGCCACACATTTAAAAATGTATGGAAACCTGGTAAGTGCTCCCAGCACCAGACCAGATCTTGTGGTTCAGGGTTCTAGCACTAGGGGAGCAGGGGATGGATAAAGCCTCATTGCTTCTGACTATGAAAACTAGTAGGGGTTGGGGTAGCTGATGAAACTGCCAGTCTCTCAGCAGAGTCTGTTTGTTTAGAGGCACCCAGGGTCCTAGAACATCCACAGACCTACCTGCTCTGGGAGCCACAACCGGGCAACAGCTAGAGAGCCACCAGTCCTGTACAGGAAGCAGGAAAGTGCTGAGCAAGCATCATTGTTACCTCTCAGACCCCTCCCCTACATACAGCACCACAAAATGGTGAAGTGAGTCACTCTGCACTGACAAATAACTAAGGCCCTACCCCTTACAATATAAAGGGTGTGATAATTCTACCTAAGATGCAGAGGCAAACACAGGAGCCTGTCGAGTTGAGGAGACAGAAAAGTATGGCCCAAAAGAGGGAGGAGATCAAGGTTCCAGTGAGCAACTAAGTGATGAGTAGTTATCCAACCTAACAGATGCAGAATTGAAAATGGTGGTGAAAAGATGTTCATAGACTTGACAGATATGCTTGAGTACGGCAAATGCAGAAGGAAAGAAGAGAAGGATATGCTAAGTGAAACAAAGGAAAATCCACATGAAACCAATGGTGAAGGAAAGGAAACCAAAGTTCAAATCAATGATTTGGAATGTAAAAAAGAAATAAAAGTCAACCAGTACAGAATGAAGAAACAAGAATTGAAGAAAACAAGGAGAAGATTAGGAACCTCTGGGACAACTTTAAACGAGCCAATATCCAAGTCATAGGGGCACCAGAAGGAGAAGATGAAGGGCAAGAAATTAAAAACTTATGTGAAAAAATAATGAAGGAAAACTCCCTGAAATTGGTGAAGGAAATAGACATCTAAGTCCAGGAAGCACGGAGAGTCCCAAACAAACTAGACTCAAGGAGGACCACACCAAGACACATCAAAATCGAAATGTCAAAGGTTACAGATAAAGAGAGAATCTAAAAGCAGCAAGAGAAAAGAAGGGAGTTACCTACAAAGTCCTATTAGACTATCAGCTGATTTCCCAAAAGAAACTGTAGGCATGAAGGGACTGGCAAAAAGTTTTCAAAGTGATGAAAAGCAAGGACCTACAACCAAGCTTACTCTATCCAGGAAAGCTATCATTTAGAATGGAAGGACAAAAGCTAAAGAAGTTCATCATCACCAAGCACTTATTAAATGAAATGTTAAAGGGATTTATTTATGAAAAATAAAATAAAAACTATGAATATTAAAATGACAACATAACCTAAAAAAATAAAAACAAAAACAAACTAAGTAAATAGCCAGAATAAGATTAGAATCATAGGTATGGGAATCATTTGAAGGTATGGGGAGGAGGCAGGGGCAGAAATGGGGAAATGATGCAAGGATTAGGAAACATAATTGGTGGGTACAAGATAGACAAGGGGAAGTTAAGAAGCCAGGGAACTTATATGCATGACCCATGGACATGAACTAAGGGGGATGGAATTGCTGGAGGGAAATGGGGGATGGGAGGAGGGGAGCAAAAAGAAAAGAAATTGGGACAACTGTAACAGCATAATCAGTAAAATGTACTATAAAAAATTAATATAGTGTAATGGTTAAGAGCCCATTTTCCAAAGCCAACATCCCTGGGTTTGTTTGAGTCCACCTCTCCTATTTACTATGTGACTCAGGCACTTTACCTAAGTCACACAGTCACATGGTGCCTCAGTTTCCTCATCTGCAAATTGAGGAAAATACCTGTACCTACCTCATACAGTTGTGGTGAGTACAAAATAAGCTACCATGTATAATACATAAGACAGTTCTGGAACATTCCAAGTATTGTATGAGTATTAGCAAGTATTATTAATATAGTATAATCTCAATAAATATAATAATCAATTAACATTTTCCCCAAACATATATATTTCAAGGAAAAAAATAAAAAGATATCCTTTGCAATAATTTATCTTGGTTTTCTGCTCCTTGGTGCTGAAAATAAGAAGGGTTAAAATCTACTTTCTGTTTTTAATAAAATACGATGACATTTTAACAAGAAAAAACACTGACAGAATAAAAAATAACTGTTAACAAGCCAGAGTCAAATTGGGAAAAGCAGTGTGCCAGAAGGCAAACACTGAAGCACAGGCTATTTAAAATCTTTATTAATGATCTGGAGCACAGAGTAAATTGTGCATTATTCTTATTTGAAGAAAATAATAAACAGTGAAAAATAGATCAAGAGAATAATCTAGACACCTTAGAGAGGCACACACATTTAAGTGTGATGAGTTCAATTTACAAGAACATAAAACAATACACTTTGGGGAAAATATTATGAAGCACAGACTAAACTGAGAATCCTTCTAAAGAACAAAAAGGCTTAAGAGAATTTGGGGGTGAAAGTCAATAACAAATTCACAGGAGCTTACAATATGCTGCTAGTAGCAAAAGAAAAGAGGGGAGCAGGGAAGGTGAATGTTCTAGAGAAGAAGCAATATGAAATTACTGGCACTGAGAGAGCAAAATAACATGCAGAAATCTAAGTTATTCCAAGTCACCCCATGATTTTCCAGTTTCTACTTTAGAAAAGTATCTAGCAATATAACCCTCACTATGAAATTGTACATCCTCATCTCTGTACTCCTGAAAAAGCAATGAAACATAAGAAATAAGCCTGCCCAAGTGGAAATAAACAGGATTCTTTTCACAGCTGAAATAAGACCCTCTAATAACACCTTCCTTTTAGTTTAAGGGATTTGGGTGGATATATATGCAGACAAGAACCCAGAGGATGAGAACTCGATCTCACATCAGGGAGAGCAGTAAAGAGCTAAGGCAGAAGATGCTTTAAGCAGTCTGTGAGGAGGGAGCATCAGGTTTAGGCTGAGAGATGTGAGAAGTGACACCAAAACAAATCACCTCCAGGTCCTTAAGGAGTCATTGAAGAGTGTTTAGCAAGGAATGATGAGTCATTTTAAGGTATAAGGTGAGGATCATCCTAGCAGCCAGTGTGGAGGATGAATTGGAAATAAATTAACTTGGAAAAGAATGACACCGAATCATCCAGGTGTAAGGTGTTATAACATCTGGTGTTTTTACTGCTGCTACAAAGAGTGGCTTCCTTTCTTTGAAAAGAACACCTGGGTTTCCATTGGAGGAGACGCTTCCCTGTCTTCAGGCTTAATGAGAGGAGGTGGGTGGGTCTGAATTGGTGCTTCAGGGTTCTTCTGATAATCCTAGCAGTGGAATCACTGAATCAAAAGGAAGTTCTATTTCTAGGGTTTTTTGTTTTGTTTTGTTTTTTTGTTTTTTAGAAAATTCCATACTGTTTTCTATGGTGGCTGCACCAGTCTGCATTCCCACCAACAATGCACCAGGGTTCATTTTCCACCACATCCTCACCAGCATTTGATTGTTGATTTGTTAATGATTGCCATTGTGACAGGTGTAAGGTGGTATCTCATTGTGGTTTTAATTTGCATCTCTGATAGCTAGTGATGTGGAGCATTTCTTCATATGCCTAGGGGCTTTTGGCATGTCCTCCTCAGAGAGTGTTCAGGTCCTTTGTCCATTTGTAATTGGGCTGTCTGTATCCCCTGTGTTGGGTGTTATAAGTTCTCTATATATTTTGGAGAATAAAATCCTATCTGAGATATCATTGGCAAATATGTTTTCCCATACAATTGGTACCCTTTTAATTTTGATGTTTTCTTTTCTTAAAAATTTTATTGTTGTTGTATTACATCCATTCCCTTTTTACTCCCTTCTGTCCCCTTCCCCACCCACCCACTGCCCCACAAAGTTAATCCCACTTGTTGTCCATGTCCATGGGTCTTCCATACCAGTTCCTTGACTAAACTGCTCCCCTTCTTTGCCTCTTACTTTCCCCTCTCCTTGCCCACTGAAGGTCTATTCAGTGTATTCATGTATCTGGTTCTGTTTTGCTTATTGTTGGTTTTGTTCATAATTTTCCTGTAATGGGTGAGGTCATATGGTATTTGTCCTTCACTGACTGGCTTATTTCACTAAGCATAATACTCTTCAGTAGCAGCCATGTGGTTGCAAAGGGTAGGAGTTCCTTCTTTCTTTCTGCTGTGTAGTATTCCATTGTGTAAATATATCAACATTTTTTGACCCAATCTTCTACTGATAGGCACTTGGGCTGTTTCCGGCACTTGGCTATTGTAAATAATGCTGCTATGAACGTAGGGGTACATAGGTTCTTCTGAATTGGTGTTTCAGGGTTCTTCAGGTATAGTCCTAGTAGTGGAATTGCTGGATCAAAAGACAGTTCCATTTTTAGTTTTTTAAGGAAACTCCATACTGTTTTCCACAGTAGCTGCACCAGCCTGCATTCCCACCAACAGTGCACAAGGGTTCCCTTTGCCCCACATCCTCACCAACAGTTGTTATTTGTTGATTTGTTGATGATTGCCATTCTGGCAGGTGTGAGGTGGTATCTTATTGTGGTTTTAATGTGTGGCATCTCTCTGATGACTAGTGATGTTGAGCATTCTTTCATATGTCTTTGGGCCCTTTGTATGTCTTCCTCAGGGAGTTGTCTGTTCAGGTCCTTTGCCCATTTTTTAATTGGGCTGTCTGTCTCCCTGGTGTTGAGTCACATTAGTTCTTTATATATTTTGGAGATCAAAACCTTTGTCTGAGGTATAATTGGCAAATATGTTTTCCCATACAGTTGGTTCCCTTTCAATTTTGCTGGTGTTTTCTTTAGCTGAACAGAAACTTTTCAGTTTGATATAGTCCCATTTGTTGATTTGTTCTTTTATTTCCTTTGTCCTTGGAGATGTACCAGTAAACATATTTCTGCATAGAATATCTGAAGTTTTAATACCTATATTTTTTTCCAGGACCTTTATGGTGGCACTGCTTATATTTAAGTCCTTTATCCATCTTCAGTTTATTCTGGTGAATGGTGTAAATTGATGGTCTAGTTTTATTTATTTATTTGCATGTTGCTGTCCAGTTCTCCCAACACCATTTTTTGAAGAGATTGTTTTTACTCCATTTGATGTTCCTTGCCCCTTTGTCAAATATTAATTGACCATAGAGAGTCCTAGGTTTATTTCTGGACTCTCTATTCTGTTTCATTGATCTCTATGTCTATTCTTATGCCAGTACCAAACTGTTTTGATGACAGTAGCCTTGTAGTATAGGTTGATGTCCTGTACTGTGATTCCTCCTAACTTGTTCTACTTTCTCAAGATTGCTGTGGTTATTTGTGGGTGTTTTTTCACTCCATATATATTTTTGAACTATTTTTTCTATATCTGTGAAGTCTGTCATTGGTATTTTAATTGAGATTGCATTGAATGTATAGATTACATTTTAATGAATTTAATTCTTCCCATCCATGAACATGGTATATGCTTCCATTTATTTGTATCTTCCTTCATTTCTTTCTTCAGTATTCTGTAGTTTTACAGGTCTCTTATCTCCTTGGTTAAGTTTATTCCTAAGTACTTTATTTTTCTTGCTGCTATGATAAATGGGATTTGTTTTCTAGCTTCTATCTCTGATGTTTCATTAATGGTACACAAAAATACTTTTGATTTCTGGATATTGACTATATCCAGCTATTTTGCTAAATTTGTTTATTAGGTCGAGGAAGTTTTTGCATGTACACTGTCATGTCATCTTCAAATAATGACAGTTCGACTTCTTCCTTTCCAATTTGGATACCTTTGATTCCTTTTTCTTCTCTGATAGCTATGGCTAGAACATCCAAGACAATGTTGGACAGAAGTGGAGAATGTGGACAGCCTTATCTCATTCCTTATCTTAGGGGGGAAACTTTCAGGTTTTGCCCATTGAGTATGATGTTTGCTTCAGGTTTCTCATAGATGGCCTTTATGATGTTGAGGTATGCTCCCTCTATTCCCATTTTGCTGAGGGTTTTTATCATAAATGGTTGCTGTACTTTATCAAATGCTTTTTTAGCATCTATTGATATGATCATATGGTTTTTGTCTTTCATTTTGTTGATGTGGTGTATTACATTTATTGATTTACGAATGTTGTACCATTCTTGCATCCCTGGGATGAAGCCCACTTGATCATGGTGTATGATCTTTTTAATGTATTGCTGGATCTGGTTGGCCAATAGTTTGTTGAGAATCTTAGCATCTATGTTCATCAGAGATATTGGCCTATAGCTTTCCTTCTTAGTTGTGTCATGACCTGGTTTTGGGATTAGAATACTATTGGCCTCAAAGAAAGAGTTTGGGAGTCTTCCCTCTTGTTGGATTTTTTGGAATAGGTTGAGAAGGATAGGAGTTAGTTCTTTTCTAAATGTTTGGTAGAATTCACCTGTGTATCTATCTGGTCCAGAGCTCTTGTGCATTGGGAGTTTTTCACTAGTTGTTATTGGTCTAGTCAGGATTTCTGCTTATTCTGGATTCAGTTTTTGTAGATTATATGTTTCCAGAAATGTGTCCATTTCACCCAGGTTGACAAATTTCTTGTCATATAGTTGTTTGTAGTAATTTCTTACAATCCTTTGTATTTCTGAAGTATCAGTTGTGATTTCTCCTTTATCCTCTCTGATTTTGTCTATTTGGGTTCTCTCTCTTTTTTTCTAGATAAGTCTGGTTAAAGGTTTGTCAATATTGTTCATTTTTTCAAAGAATCAGCTCCTGGATTTATTGATTCTTTGAAATGACTTAGTCTCTAAGTCATTTAACTCTGCTCTGGTCTTGATTATTTCCCTCCTTCTAGTTGCTCTGGGCTTTGTTTATTGTTGCTCCTCTACTTCTTGTGGCTTGTAGCTTCTTGATTAGGGTGTTTGTATGAACTTTTTCTATCCTTTTTAGGTATGCCTGTATTACTATGAATTTCCCCCTGAGGATTGTCTTTGCTGTGTCCCATAGGTTTAGGGCAGTTGTGTATTTATTTTCATTTGTTTCCAGAAACTTTTTGATATCTTCCTTGATCTCATTCATTACTTAAAAGCATGTTATTCAGACTCTATTAATTAGAATATTTTGTTTTTTTCCCTTGAGGTTAGTTTCTAGTTTTAAGCCATTGTGATCTAAGAAGATGCTTGGTATGATTTCAATTTTTTCTTCAATTTGTGGAGGCTTGTCTTGTGTCCACCCATGTGGTCTTTGAGAATGTTCCATGTGCATTTGAAAAGAATGTGTGTTTTGTTTGTTTGGGTGAAAAGTTCTGTGTATATCAGTTAAGTCTATTTTGTCTAGAGTGTTGTTCAAAGCCACAATATCTTTGGTATTTTGTTTTGTTTTGTTGCTTGGAAAATCTGTCCATTGTTGATAATTGGATATTTAAATCCCCCCTACTATTAATGTGTTGCTATCAATATCCTTCTTGAAGTCCTCCAAGATTTTCCTTATATATTTGGGTGCTCCCATGTTGAGTGTATATATGTTTACAAGGGTTATATCTTCTTAATGGATTATGCCCTTAAGTATTATGAAATGTCCTTCTTTGTCACTTGTTATGACCTTCATGTAAAATCTACTTTGTCTGAAATAAGTATTGCTACCTCAGCCTTTTTTTTTTCATATCCACTTGCTTGAAATATAGTTTTCCTTCCCTTCAGTTTCAGTCTGTGTAAATCTTTTGTTCTGAGGAGGGTCTCTTGTCATTTTTTAAATCCATTCAGCTACCCTATGTTTTTTGATTGGCACATTTAACCCATTTTCATTTAAGTTTATTGTTGACAGAAACTCATTGCCATTTTTTCCTTTTGTACCTGTGTTCCTTTCTGTCTCTCTATTTCTTCCTGTCTTGGAGCAGAACCTTTAGCATCCCTTGCAATGTTGGCTTGGTGAAGATGTACTCTTTTAGCCTTCTTTTGTATGGAAAACTCCTTATTTCACCTTCCATTTTGAATGAGAGCCTTGCTGGGTAGAGTAGTCTTGGTTGCAGGTGTTTGTTTTTCATTGCTTGGAATATTTTTTATTATTCCTTTCTGGTTTGAAGTGTTTCTGTTGAGAAATCATTTGATAACCTTATTGGAGCTCCCTTATATGTTATTAGCTGTTTCTTTCTTGATGCTTTTAAGGTTCTCTCCTTGTCTTTGAAATTTGCCATTTTCATTATGAAGTGTCTGGGAGTAAGACTGTTTGAGTTCATCTTCACTGGGACTGTCTGTGCTTCCTGAACTTGAGTGACATTTTTGCCCCTCAAATTAGTGAAGTTTTCTGTCATTACTTTTTCAAACATGTTTTCTATCCCTTGTTTCTCTTCTCCTTCTGGTATCTCTATGATACAGATATTATTGTGTTTCATGTTGTCCTGCAGCTCTCTTAAAACCTCTTCATTCTAGGCCCTCACTGGTATGACTCAGTGGATTGAGCACCAGCCTGTCAACCCAAGGGTCACTGGTTTGATTCCCAGTCAGGGAACACACCCAGGTTGCAAGCCATGTCTCCAGCCAGGTCTCTAGCTGGAGACAGGTGAATGTCAACCATACATTGATGTTTCTCCCCCTTTCTTCCTCCCTTCCTTCCCCTCTCTCTAAAAAGAATGAATAAAATATTAAAAAATAGAAAATCTCTTCATTCTTTTTCAGTCTTTTTTCATTTTGTTGCACTATCTTGGAACATTTTTCTACATTGTCCTCCAGCTCACTGCTCTGATCCCCTGCTTCCTCTAGCCTGCTGTTGATTCTTTCTACTGTTTTCTTCAATTGGGCAACTGTATTCTTCATTTCTTCCCAGCTCTTATTGATTTTTTTAATGCTGGTGTAGTTTTCAGTAAGTTCCTTGTAGCTTCCATGGAGTTTTTCATAGTTCCCCTGGAGTTGTTACAGTTTTCTTTGAGATCATTGAGCTCATTGAGCTTCTCTATCATCATTATTTTCAATTGCATGTCTGAGAGTGTGCTTGCCTCTGTTTAATTTAGTGATCTTTCTGGGGATTCTTCCTTTCCTTTCAGTGATGGGCTGTTTCTTTTTCTACCCATAGTTGGTGTCTCTTCATGTTTGCTTTTTAGGTTGGGCTTTTTTGTGTGTTCCTGTCTTTGTGATGTGACCTTTGTTTTGTAGAGTTTCACTTTCTTTACTTCCTGGATTCACCTCAGAAGAGGTCAGATTATTCCATAGTCTGGGCCTAGTCAGCCTATTGGGGCCAATCAGAGATCTGCTGTCTTAGTACCCTTCAGTTTTTAATCCAATTGATCTGTGCTCAGCTATCAGGTGTAGGTACCACTGAGCAGGACCAATTAGCTCTGTTGTATACCAATCAATCTGCAATCAGTGGTCATTTTGGCACCACTTGGCAGGACCAATTAATTCAATTATAATCCAATCAATTTGTGATCAGCTGCCAGGCTCAGGCTTCCCTGGGTGAGACAGATTAATTCAGCTGTAATCCAATAAACCAACAGTCAGCTACCAGTCTCAGACACTACTGGGTGAGACAGATTGATTCAGTTGTAATCCAGTGAATCTGTGATCAACTGCCAGGCTTAGACACCACTGAGCTGGACAGATTCATTCAGTTGTAAATCAATGAATCTGTGATCAGTGGTCAACCACCTTAGGTACCACTGGGCAGGCCAATTAATTCAGTTGTAATCCAGTGAATCTGTGGTCAGCCACCAGGCTCAGATGCTGCTGGGCAGGACAGCTTGATTCAGTTGTAAATCAATGAATCTGCAATCAGCCACCAGGCTCAGTAGCCTCAGGGCAGGACAGATTGATTCAGTTGTAATCCAATGAATCTGTAATCAAGCTCAGGGCTCAGGCACCACTGGGCAGAGAGGATTGATTTCAGTGGGCAGGGCTATGAGAACCCCTCAGGCAGAACCCAGTTGGAGTAATGTAGTTCACCTGCAGCGTGGGGGATGAGTCAGCATGGGACCTTTTTGGCTGTTCCCTCATTTCTCTCCTCCAAGCCACTGCTCCAAACTCTCCATAAGCATCTCCAGTTCACTCTGCCCTCCCTCTGTAGCCCAGGGTGCTAATATATTTTCATTTGTGGTCATTTTAGTAATTCTCTGTCTCTAGTGCTCTCAGGCTAACAAACCCTGAGGCTTTTTAGCTTTTCACAACTGGATGCAATTTTACTCTTAGCTGTGTTGTTGTAGGCTGGGAAGCCCAGCTGGAGCTTCAGAACCCACCCTCTCGGGTGGAGTCCCTGGATCCATCCCTTTGGCTGCTGCTGCCTTAGGAGCTCAGCCATCCCTCTTGCATCTCTGCAATTCCTACCAGTCACGTGATGAAGTGTCCTCTTCTGTTCTGTCCCTGGTTATAAGGCTTCTTTCCAATCAGTGTTCTGTTGGTTATCCCAGATGATTTTTCCCCAGTTAAATTGTAATTTCGGATTAGTCCTGGGAGGAAATTGGTGCACCTCTACTTACTCCTCCACTATCTTAGTTCCCCTCAAAATTTCTATTTTTTAAAAGTTCAAAGTAATTTAACTTGCAAAGATATTTGGTTTTCACAACTAGCATTTGAAGAGGTTTAAAGCTCAATTTCAAATCCCTTAAAAATATATTGAAGAGCCATGTAAAATCAAGTCATGACATCAGGAAAACTATTTCAGGGTGGGATCTCCAAACGTTTTCCCTTAGGAAAAATGGGTAGAGTACTTAAAAAGATTTTTTCCATTAGGTATAGCAATGAAATCAATTTGAAATTATTGAGCGGTTGACATTATAGCACAGAGGGATAATGTTCTGGAAGTATTCCTTAAATTGCTTAAATTACTGACATCAGAGATTTGAAAATGAATGACTATGAAATATGCCTACAGGTAAGATACCACATATGCAATTATTCTTTCAATTTCAACTAGAGAGGTGTTAAAATGAAAGATTTTTTTTTAAACTTACATTATCCATTGTATGTATAATTATAAAATCATGGATACAGAGCCTTCTCTTTCTGTAATAATTGGGGATTATAAAGAGAGGGCCACCTCCATCGAGGAATTAAATATCAGCAGGATATGTATCAGGTGATACTCCTGTTCAAAAATCTTTAAGAGCTCTCCATTTCTCATAGAACGAGTCCATACTCTTTATATGTAGTTATCAGGGATGCCTGCCAGCAATTCACAAGGTTTTTTAAGGTTCAAGCTGAGGCGCTGACCAAAATGTGATCAGTACTTCTCCAGTCTTTTGCCCTTGGATCCCTTCATTGTGTACCCTTCCCTCATTGTCACCATTTCTATCTGTCTCCCTGTCTGTCCAAATCTGGCCAACACTGAAAGCTCTTCTCAGAGATTATTCTGCTACACTGATCACTGCAGCCACCCAGACCATCCTGGTTTATTTCTTTTTCATGCTACTCCTATCAGTCACTAGCATTGATCAAACATCATTTTGTGTCATTACTTTTCTTGTTATATGTTCACCAACCCTTTTCATAACTAGGGCAATCATTCATCCATCAAATATTGCCTGAATTTCTACTATGTGCAGATGTGGTCCTCTGTACAGAGAGTAAAATAGTGAGTAAATCAGACATAGATACAGTCTAGTTGTGGAGGAGGGTGGAAACAGTTGAGAATGATATAACTGTGTCCATTAAGATAGCTCCAGCTTCAAGTAATAAAAAATTTCACCTCCAATTGGCAAAAATAATATGGGCATTTTCCCCCTCTTGTGGGAAGTTCTGCGGGACTCTGCTTATTTGCAAGTGTGTTGGCCACTGACCTCTTTCTGCGGTCTCCTTGCTCAGGCTGGCTAGATGGCGAGAGCTATTCCAGGCACTCATCTTGGTCAGCAGAGGCAGAAAATGGAGTCTTTCCTTCTGGATCTCCTTAACAGCAAAAAATATCCCCACAGACACCTGGCACACATCCCTTTTAGTTTCATTGGTCTAAACATACAGGGCTATGTGTCCACCCCCTGACCAATCATTGGCAAACTTTACTGTGAGATGGTAATAACATCATCCTCTCCTAGGTCATACAAGGAGGGGCAGATATCTGAACAAAATTCAGATCCTACTAAAGAAAAGGGTCACATGAATGGTGAACAGGCAATTAGCTCTGCCAGATGCAACTAACTACTAACTGTTATGAAAGGAGAAAACACAATTCCATGAAAGTAAGTAACCAAGGAAAAGGTGCAATATGCTGGAAAGAAGTCAGATTTGTGAGATATTATGAAGACACAATCTATAGGTCCTGATACAAATTGGACAATGTCCTTAGGATGAGAGTAACACCAGCAATGACTTATGGTGTTCTTCTGGCTTGCACCTGCCTTAAGTCAGATAAATGTTGGGGCTATTTCCAAAGCTAAGAAACATTGGAAGGAGACTAAGTTTGGAAGGATATGAAATCATAATCCCAGTTTAGTGTGTGTGTTTCTTTAGCATTTGAAACAGCCAAGAAGCAATAGCTATGAAGCAGTTGGCTATGTGGGACAGAAGCAAGAGGAGTGATCTGGGCTGAACATGAAAATTTGTGAAACATCTGTTTATAGTGGGTCATTGAAGCCATGGATATAGATGAGATTTTCCAGATAGAGAAAATGAAAACTGAGAAAATAAGATGATTTAAAGAACTTGAACATTTAATGGTTAGACATAAAAGCTGAAAGGGGAGAAAGCAGCCTCAGGTTCTGGCAAGATGGCAGAAGAGTAAGTGGAGATACAACAATCTCCTCTGGAATTACTTTTTTGGAGAAAAAGTCAGCTGGAATTACCAACAGAACACCAGCTGGAAAGAAGCCCTATAACCAGGGATGGAACAGAAGAGGACACTTCATCACAACGTCACTGGTAGGAATCTTGGAAACATGAGAGAGCTGGTTAGGCCTCCACCAGAGGCAGCAGCTGAAGGGACAGAGTCAGAGGTGCCACCTGAGGCAGATGGGTTCTAGTCCCCCAGCTGGGTTTCCCAGTCCACAGCAACACGACAGAGAGTAGAGCAGCATACAGCTGAGAAGGGCACAAAACCATGAGGTTTACTAGCCTAAGAGAGTGCTGGAGACACTGAACTACTAGGGTGACCACAATAAAAATACACTGGCAACCACCTACCCTGGGTTCCAGCAGAGGGAGGGCAGAGAGGACTGGAGACACATGGGGAGAGTTTGCGGCAGTGGCTTGGAGGAGAGAAGTGGGGAAGTGGCTGTGGGGGTCCTGGTGCTGACTCATCACCCACACCTCAGGTGGATTGCACTGCATCAAGCAGCTTCCATATGAGGGTCCCCATAGCCCTGTCCACTGGAAGCAATCAGCCCCACCCAATGGTGCCTGAGCCTGGTGCCTGATCACAATTCTTTGACTTACATCTAAATAAATCTCTCCCACCTTGCCCTGTCTGAGCATAGATACAATAGTTGGCACCTGAAGAGATATCTCTTGCCCAGCAGTGCCCAGGCCTGGCAGCTGATTACAAACTGTCTGACATGCAGTTGGGTCAGACAGTTAGCCCCACACAGTGGCAAGTGAGCCTGTTGGCTGGCAGGGGATTCATTGGTTCACAACTGAGTTGGTTTGTTCCACCCAATAGCCCCTAAGCCTGGTGGCTGATCACAAACTCATTGGATTACAACAGAATCTTTCAGTCAAGCCCAGCACCACTTGAGCCTAGTGGCTAATCACAGATTCATTGGATTACAATTGAATCTTGCTATCTAGCCCAGTGGCTCCTGTGCAGGGTTGCTGATCACAGATTCATTGATTTACATCTGAATGTGTCCCACCAAGCTGCACCTGAGCTGGTGGTTGATCCATTGGATTATAATTGAATCTCTCGGTCTAGCCCAGCAGGGTCTGAGTTTGGTAGCTGATTTATTGATTTACAACTGAATCAGTCTGTCACCCCAACCTGCATCTGAGTATGGTGGTGGATCACTGACTGATAGGATTACAACTAAATCAATCCTTTCAGCCTAGCAGTTCCTTAGCCTGGCAGCTGATCACAATCTGATTGGATTACAACAAAACATAAAAATGGGGAGAAAAAGAAATAGTCCATCACCATAAAGGAAAGGAGGAATCCCCAGAAAGATCACTAAATGAAACAGAGGCAAGCAAACTATCAGATATGGAACTCAAAATAATGATGATAGAGAAGCTAAATGAGCTTAACTAGCTCAAAGAAGACTACAAACAACTCCAGAAGAACTATAAAGAACTCCAGGGAAGCTACAAGGAACTCGCTGAGAACTACACCAGCATTAAAAAAGACATAGAAATTATCAGTAAGAGCCAGGAGGAAATGAAGAATACAATTTCTGAATTGAAGAATACAGTAGAAGGAATCAACAGTAGAGGAAACTGAGGTTCAGATCAGTGAGGTGGGGGACAACATAGAAAAATATTCCAAGACAGTGCAACAGAATGAAAAAAAAAAAAGCTGAACAAGAATGAAGAGGTTTTAAGAGAGCTGCAGGACAACATGAAACACAATAATATCCATATCATAGGGATACCAGAAGGAGAAGAAAAACAATGAATAGAAAAACCTGTTGAAAAAAGTAATGATAGAAAACTTCCCTAATATGATGAGTGAAAATGTTACTCAAGTTCTGGAAGCACAGAATGTACCAATGATGATGAATCCAAACAGACCCCCTCTAAGCATGGAGGGTCCCAATAAAGGTAAATCCACACAGGCCCACCCAAAGACACATCATAATTAAATGGCAAATTTCAAAGACAAAGAGAGACTCCTAAAAGCATCCAGAGAGAAATAGCAAATAACATATGAGGGGGCTCCAATAAGGTTATCAAATGATTATTCAACAGAAACAATACAAGCCAGAAGGGAATGGCAAAAAATATTCCAAGTAATGAGAAACAAAGGCCTGCAACCAAGAATACTCTACCCAGTAAGGCTCTCATTCAAAATGGAAAGAGAAATAAGGAGCTTCACAGACAAAAGAAGACTAAAAGAATACATCTCTACCAAACCAGCATTGCAAGAAATGCTAAAGGGCCTGCTTTTAGAAAATGAAGGCAGAGACAGAGGAGGAACACAGGTATAAAGGGGGAAAATCAAAAGACATAGGATAGCTGAATGGATAAGAAAACATTACCCACATATATGCTCTTCAAGAGATCCACCTCAGAACAAAAGATCAACACAGACTGAAAGTGAAGGGATGGAAAAATACATATCAAGCAAATGGACATGAAAAAGTGATGGGAGTAGCAATACTTATTCCTAACATAATAGATTTTATGATGAAGGCCATAAAAAGAGACAAAGAAGGACATTTTATAATACTGAAGTGAGCAATCCATCAAGAAGAAATAACTTTGGGAAACATATGCACCCAACGTAGGAGCTCCCAAATATATAAGGAAAACCTTGAAGGACTTCAAGAGGATATAGACAGCAGCACACTAATAATAGGGGATTTAAATACCCCATTATTAATAATGGAAAGATATTCCAAACAAAAAATCACCAAGGATATTGTGGCATTGAACAACACTCTAAAGGAAATGGATCTAACTGATATATACAGAACCATTCACCCCAAAGGAGTAAAATACACATTCTGTCCAAATGCACATGGAACATTTTCAAAGATAGACCACATGGTAGGTCAGAAGACAAGCCTCCACAAATACAGGAAAATTGAAACCATACAAAGCATTTTCTTAGATCACAATGGATTGAAACTAGAAACCAACCTCAAGGGAAAAAAACAAAAACACTCTAACTCATGGAGACTGAATAACTTGCTTTTAAGTAATGAATGGGTTAACAATGAGATCAAAGATGAAATTTAAAAGTTTCTAGAAACAAATGACAATGATTGCACAACAGCCCAAGGCAGTCCTCAGAGGGAAATTCATAGCAATACAGGCCTACCTAAAAAGGACACAAGAAGCTTATACAAACTAACTAACCGTAAAACTGCAAGAACTAGAATACTAACAACAAACAGAACCCAGAGCAAGTAGAAGGAAGGAAATCATCAAGATCAGAGCAAAATTAAATAACTTACACACTCAAACTACAATTCAAAGAACCAGTAAGTCCAGGAGCTGGTTCTTTGAATAAATGAACAAAATTGACAAACCTTTAACCAGATTTATCTAGAAAAAAGGAGAGAGGACCCAAATAGACAAAATCAGAGAGGATAAAGGAGAAATCGCAACTGATACTTCAGAAATACAAAGGATTGTAAGAAATTACTACAAACAATTACATGACAAGAAATATGCCAACCTGGGTGAAATGGACACATTTCTGGAAATGTATAATCTACCAAAACTGAATCCAAAATAAGCAGAAATCCTGAATAGACCAATAACAACTAGTGAAATTAAAGAAGTAATAAAAAATCTCCCAAAGCACAAGAGCCCTGGACCAGATGGACACACAGGTGAATTCTACCAAACATTTAGAAAAGAACTAACTCCTATCCTTCTCAACCTATTCCAAAAAAATTCAACAAGAGGGAAGACTCCCAAACTCTTTCTTTGAGGCCAATAATATTCTAATCCCAAAACCAGGTCATGACACAACTAAGAAGGAAATCTATGGGCCAATATCTCTGATGAACATAGATGCTAAGATTCTCTACAAAATATTGGCCAACCAGATCCAGCAATACATTAAAAAGATCATACACCATGATCAAGTGGGTTTCATCCCAGGGATGCAAGATTGGTACAACATTCCCAAATCAATAAATGTAATACATTACATCAACAAAATAAAAGATAAATACAATATGATCATATCAATAGATGCTGAAAAAGCATTTGATAAAAGCACTCAGCAAAATGGTAATAGAGGGAGCATACCTTAACATCATAAAGGCCATGTATGAGAAACCTGAAGTCAACATCATACTCAATGGGCAAAACCTAAAAGCTTTTCCCCTAAGATTAGGAACGAGACAAGGCTGTCCACATTCTCTACTTCTGTTCAACATCATCTTGGACATTCTAGCCATAGCTATAAGAGAAGAGAAAGGAATTAAGGGTATCCAAATTGGAAAGGAGGAAGTAAAACTGTCATTATTTGCAAACAGCATGATTTGCACACAGAACCTGATAGACTCCACCAAAAACTTACTCGGCCTAATGAGCAAATTTAGCAAAATACCAGAACATAAAGTCAATATCCAGAAATCAAAAGCATTTTTGTATACCGATAATTAAACATCAGAGATAGAAGCTAGAAAACAAATCCCATTTACCATAGCAGCAAGAAAAATAAAGTACTTAGGAATAAACAACCAAGAAGGTAAGAGACCTATACTCAGAAAACTATAGAACACTGAAGAAAGAAATGCAGGAAAATACAAATAAATGGAAGCATATACCATGTTCATGGATGGGAAGAATTAACTTCATTAAAATGTCTATACTACCCAAAGCAATCCCAATTAAAAAACTAATGACAGACTTCACAGAAATAGAAAAATTACTTCAAAAATTTATATGGAGCCAAAAACACCCACGAATAGTCATAGCAATCTTGAGAAAGAAGAACAAGGTAGGAGGAATCACAATACCGGACATCAAACTATACTACAAGGCTACTGTCATCAAAACAGTCTAGTACTGGCATAAGAATAGACAGAGAGATCAATGGTATAGAATAGAGGGCCCAGAAATAAATCCAGGACTCTGTATGGACAATTAATATTCAACAAAGGGGGAAGGAACATAAAATGGAGTAAAAACAGTCTCTTCAACAAGTGGTGCTGGGAGAACTGGACAGCAACATGCAAAAAAAAAAAAAAAAATTCTACACCACCAATTTACACCATACACCAGAATAAACTGAAGATGGATAAAGGACTTAAATATAAGCAGTGCCACCATAAAAGTCCCAGAGAAAAATAGAGGCATTAAAACTTCAGATTGGTGGGAAGGTAGGCTGGTACAGCCACTGTGAAAAACAGTATGGGGTTTCCTTAAAAAACTAAAACTGGAACTGCCTTTTGATCCAGCAATTCCACTACTTGGACTATACCCAAAGAATCCTGAAACACCAATTCATAAGAACCTATGCACACCTATGTTCACAGCGGCACTATTTACAATAGCCAAGTGCTGGAAACAGCCTAAGTGCCTATCAGTAGATGATTGGGTCAAAAAATGTTGGTACATTTACACAATGGAATACTACACGGCAGAAAGAAAGAAGGAACTCCTACCCTTTGCAACCACATGGCTGGAACTGGAGAGTATTATGCTTAGTGAAATAAGCCAGTCAGTGAAGGACAAATACCA
>PVIW01015048.1:0-21010 GCA_004026585.1 Noctilio leporinus | reverse complement strand
AACATCCGTATCATAGGGATACCAGAAGGAGAAGAGAAACAAGGAATGGAAAACCTGTTCAAAAAAGTCATGATAGAAAATTTCCCTAACATGATGAGTGAAAACATGAATCCAGTTCAGGAAGCACAGAGGGTCCCAATGAGGATCAACCCAAACAGACCAACACCAAGACATTATTATTAAAATGGCAAATTTCAAAGCCAAAGAGAGAATCCTAAAAGCATCAAGAGAGAAAAGACAAATAACATACAAAGGGGCTCCAATAAGGCTATCAAATGATTATTCAACAGAAACAATTCAAGCCAGAAGGGAATGGCACAAAGTATTTCAAGTCATGGTAAACAAAGGCCTGCAACGAAGAACACTCTACCAGCAAGGCTCTCATTCAAGATAGAAGGAGAAATAAGGAGCTTCCCAGACAAAAAAAGACTGAAAGAACACATCTCTACCAAACTAGCATTGCAAGAAATGCTAAAGGGTCTGCTATAAAAATAAGTAAACAAATAAAATGAAGAAACAGAGAAAGCCAAAGAGGAATACAGACACAAAGGGAGAAAATGGCAATGAATAAGTATCAATCAGTAATAACCTTAAATGTAAATGGATTAAATGCACCAATCAAAAGACATAGGGTAGCCGAATGGATAGACAACATGACCCACATATATGCTGTCTTCAAGAGACCCACCAACCTCAGAACAAAAGATCAACACAGATTGAGAGTGAAGGGATGGAAAACTATATATCAAGCAAATGGACATAAAAAAAAAACTGGAGTAGCAATACTGATTTCAGACAAAATAGAGTTTACAATGAAGGACATAAAAAGGGACAAAGATGGACATTTCATAATACTTAAGGGAACAATCCATCAAGAAGAAATAACTCTGATAAACATATACGCACCCAACATAGGAGCTCCGAAATATATAAGGAAAATCTCGGAAGACTTTAAGAAAGACATAGACAGCAACACACTAATAGTAGGGGATTTTAATACCCCACTATCAATAATGGACAGATCTCCCAAACAAAAAATCCCCAGAGATGTTGTGGGATTGAACAACACTTTAGAGCAAATGGACCTCACTGATGTATACAGAGTCTTTTACCCCAAAGAAGCAAAATACACATTCTTTTCAAATGCACATGGATCATTCTCCAAGATAGACCACATGGTATGTCACAAGACAAGCCTCCACAAATACAGGAAAATGGAAATCATACAAAGCATCTTCTCAGGTCACAATGGCTTGAAACTAGAAACCAAATTCAAGGGAAAAAAACAAAAATTCTCTAACTCATGGAGACTGAATAACATGCTTTTAAGCAATGAAGGGGCCAACAATGAGATCAAAGATGAAGTCAAAAAGTTCCTGGAAACAAATGACCATGAACACACAACAGCCCAAAACCTATGGGATACAGCAAAGGCAGTTCTCAGGGGGGAAATACATAGCAATACAGGCCTTCCAAAAAGGTTACAAGAAGTTTATAAAAACAACCTAACCATATGTGTCACGGAATTACACATTCTATTTTGGTTACAACTATAATACTTTCATTCTAGTGTGGTAACATTTCAGTGCAAATAATAGGAAATGTTCTTATATCAAAAATAGAATGAAGCAGAGAAAATCCTTCAATGAAAACTAAGCTTTATTTGTGAAAATTCTTAGGCTTCTCAGTATATACATAAAAATTTAGTGTAGTGTGTACAAATGAAAGCAGTTTTCTCATAGAAATGAGTTTATCATTCTGTTTCTCAATCTTTCTACTACTTAAATTATGAAAACACTTTTATTTTTCAATAAGACCAAGTAGTTATGCCCCAAATCTTGAGGAAACTGTAAATTTTCATGGGTATATAACAAATGCATGTTCTCCAATGATTCCAGTGTGAATAACCATGATATTTTTTATTAAGTATTGCATAGCTACCAGGTGAATTTTGGGAAACATTGGAATATCCAGAGAAGAAAGAAGCAGAGAGAATGCTTTGTTGAAAACTAAGATTTTCTGTGATATCTCTTTGGATTCTCTGTGAATATGAGAAAAACAAGGGGAGAATAGAAGAAAGAATATTTTTTTCAAATAAAGATCAGCTTTATATTCAGTTTCTCAGTTTTGTAAAATTTAAATCATGAAAACACTATGTTTTCCAATTATGCCTCGCAGTCATGTAAAAAATCCTGAAGGGACTCTAAAATTTCACATATGCCAGCAAAATACACATTCCCCACTGAAGTTTCTGGTTAGAAGTGTGATATTTTCATTTGACTAATGTAAAAATTCTGTGTGAATTTGGAGGAAAACTGGGATATGCAGAGTAGAAAAAAGCAAAAATAATGTTTTGGTGAAAACTAAGCTTTTCTTTGAGATTCAGAAGTTTATCAATGAATGTGTGGATATTTAGTGTAGAATGTAATAATAAGTATGGTTTTCTCAAAGAAATCACTTTAGCATTTCATTTCTCCAACTTGTACAACTTAAACCATGAAAACACAGCCGGCCTGTGAACCCAAAGGTTCAATTCCCCAGCCAGGGCATATAACCAGGCTGCAAGCCAGGTCCCCAGCCAGATTCATGGCTAGAGGCAGTTGAAAGGAAACCATACATTGATGTCTCTCTCCCTCTCTGCCTCTCTCCCTACCCCTTTCTCTAAAAATAATAAATAAAATATTTTTTAAATTTAGTGTAGTATGTACAAATGAATGCAGTTTTCTCACACAAATGAATTTATCATTCCATTTCTCAGACTTTCTACAACTTAAACTATGAAAACACTGTGTTTTCCAACAAGACCTAGCAGTAATGTTTTAAATCCTGTAGAGACTAGAAAATTCCATAGGTATCAAAGAAATGTGTGCCTGCAATGATTCCTCTGTTAAGAACCATGATATTTCTGATCAAATACTGTAAAGATCCAGGGAGAGATTTGGGAAACACAGGGATATCCAGAGTAGAATGAAGCAGAGAGAGAATTTTGCATAAAACTAAGATTTTCTGTTATATTTCTGAAGATTCTCAGTGAATATGAGGAAATCTGGTGTGGAATGTGAGAATGTATGTGGTTTTCTCATAGAAATCAGTTTTGCATTCAGTTTCTCAGTTTTGTAACACTTAGGCCATGAAAACACTGTTTTCCAATTAGGCCTAGCAATCATGTAAAATTTCTGGAGAGACTCTTACATTTCACATGTGCCAAAAAAATACACATTCCCCATGAAAGCCTCCAGTTAGAACCATGGTATTTTTGTTTCACAAATGTAAGCATCCAGTGTGAATTTGGGGGAAACTGGGATATTCAGAGTAGAAATAAGCAGAGATAGTCCTTTAATGAAAACTAAGACTAAAATGAGAAAGAAAAAGAAAACTAAGCCCTCCCGTGAAATTTAGAAGATTTTCAATGAATATATGGAAATTTAGTGTAGAATGTAATAATGAGTATGGTTCTCACAAAGAAATCACTTTAGCATTCAATTTTTCCTACTTGTACAACTTGAACCATGAAAACACTGCATGTTCCAGCAAGGCTTAGCAGTAAATTTGCAAAACTTGAAGAAATAGTCAAGTTCCATAAGTGCCAAAAAATTACACATTCTACCATAATTCCTCTGGTAAGAACTGTGATATTTTTGTTCAATTATGGTAAAGTTTTGGTGGGAATTATGGGAAATGCTCTGAAATCAAGAGTAGAATGAAGTAGAGATAGCACTTCAATGATAATTTAGCTTTTATATGGTATCCCTGAAGATTGTCATTGAATATCTGAAAATTTAGTGCAGAATGTATGAATAATTGCAGTTTTGTCTTACTTAAAATTGAAAAAACAACAACAAAAAAACCTTTGTTCCAACAGACCTAAAAGCAGTGTTCCAAACCCTGAAGACACTGTAAAATTACATGTGTATCAAAAATATGCATGTTCTCCAATGATTCCTATTTTAAGAACCATAATATTTCTGATCAAGTATTATAAAGTTCCAGGGTGAATTTTGGAAAATACTCTTATAGCCAGAATACAAGGAAGCAGAGATAGTGCTTTGTTGAAAGCTAAGTTTTTCTGTGATGTCACTGAAGATTCTCAGTGAATATGAGAAAATCTGGTGTAGAATGTGAGAATGAATGTGGCTTCTCATAGAAGTCAGTTTCACATTGAGTTTCTCAGTTTTGTAAAGCTTAGGCCATTAAAACACCAAGTTTTCCACTTAAGCCTAGCAGTGTTGTAAATACTTCTGAAGACATTCTAAAATTACATGTATTCTTAAGAAATACACATTCTCCACTGAAGACTCTGGTTAGAACCCCAGTATGTTTGTTTGACTAATGTATAGTAGATTCAATGTGAATTTAGGGAAAACTGGAATATCCAGACTAGAAAGATGCAGAGATACCCCCTTAATGAAAACTAAGTTTTCCTGTGAAATTTCTGGTGTTTCAATGAAAGAAGCAGAGTTAGTGCTTTGTTGAAAGCTAAGGTTTTCTGTGATGTCACTGAAAATTCTCAGTGAATATGAGGAGATCTGGTGTAGAATGTGAGAATAAATGTGGTTCTCTCATAGAAATCACTTTAACATTCAGTTTCTCCATCTTGTACAAGTTAAATGATGAAAACACTGTGTGTTCCAACAACGCCCAGTAATAAAGTTGCAAAACTTGAAGGAACAGTACAGTTCTATATACACCAAAGAATTACACCTAGTATAATGATTTCTCTGATTAAAACTGCTATTTTTGTTCATGTTTCATGTTCATGTTTCAGTGTGAATTATGGGAAATACTCATATCAAGAGCAGAATGAGGCAGAGCATTTTAATGAAAATGAAGATTTTTTGTGATATCTCTAAAGATTCTCAGTGAATATGTGAGAATTTAGTGTAGAATGCTTGATTGGCTTCAGGTCTTTATTATAGATGTCAGTTTCACATTCAGATTCTCAGTTTTGTAAAACTTAGACCATGAAAACACTGTGTTTTCCAAATAGGCCAGCAATAATAGAAAAAAATCCTGAAGACACTCTTAAGTTTCTCGTATACGTATAACTAAGAAATACGCTTTCTCCACTGAATCGTCTGGTTAGATCTGTGGTGTTTTTGTTCGACTAATATAATGATTCAGTGTGGATTTTGAGAAACACTCTGATATCAAGAGTAGAGTGAATCAGAGATAACCCTTTAATGAAAACAGATTTTTAGTCATATCTGTGAGAATTCTAAGGGTGTATCATGAAATTTAGTGTAGAATCTGAGAATGAGTGTGGTTTTCTCATTAAAATTAGAGTAGCATTATTTTTCTCATGTTTATACCACTTCATTTCAATGAACTCTCTAGTTCCCCACAAAACCCAGCATGGTATGTTGAAAATATAGAAGAAACAATGAAACTTCTTAGGTACCAAAGAATTACACATTCTCCAATGATTCCCAGATTCAGAATGGTGATATTTATGTTAGAATATTTCAAAATATCCATATAGAGGGGAGCAAAAAGGGGATGGATGTAATACAACAACAACAAAATTTTAAAAATATCCATATGCATTAAAAGTAACACTGGAATACCTTGAGTAGAAAAAGAAGCAGAGAATGTGCATTAGTGAAAACAAATTTTTATTAATACATTTTATTTATTTTGCTATTACAGTTATCCCAATTTCCCCCTTTTGCCCCCCTCCACCCAGTTCCCCATTCCTTCCAGCCTCCCTTAGTTCATGTCCATGAGTCATGCATATAAGTTCTTTGGCTTCACTATTTCTTGAGTTCTTCCTAACATCTGCCTGTCTATTCTGTAACCACCAATGCATACTTTTTCTTTTCTACTTTCACAACCAGATAATTCACCATTTAATTACTGCCTTCTCAAGTCATATTAATACAAACTTTTCTTTTTTAAAATATTTTATTTATTATTTTTAGGGAGAGGGAGAGAGACATTAATGTATGGTTGCCTTTCACCTGCCTCCAGCCACAGACCAGGCTGAGACCTGGCTTGCAACCTGGTTATTTGTACCTTGGCTGGGAATTGAACCAGCAACTTTTGGGATCACAGGCCTGTGCTTTATCCACTGTGCCACCAGCCAGGGCCCAAAGTTTTCTTTTCATTATTCCAAATGCCTACATTAATTCATTTGTTTAAAGAATTACTCATTTAAGTAATATGAATTGCAATATTACCAAACACATGCAAAAATAAATTTACACACATGCATATTTTTACACATATTTAAAGCAGATACTGGATTTTGAAGAGTTAATACAAAAAATTTAAAATATGCCAATAGCTTACATAATTATTACATGTTAAATGATAATATTTTAGATATATTGTAGCAAGATTAAGCAGTTTTTTTTTAAATATTTATTTTACTCTGGAATGCTGTTTTGTGAAATATATCACAGCAACAGTGTATTGCAGAACTCACTTTTGTAAAAGTTGTCCTAGAGACAGTGCCAAACCCATAGTAAAAAATGAATTTGGACCCTGGGTGGTAGCACAATGGATAACGTGCCAGCCTGCGAACCCAAAAGTTGCTGGTTCAATTCCCCAGCCAGGGTATATAACCAGATTGTAAGCCAGGTTTCCAGCCAGGCCCTTGGCTGGAGGCAGGTGAAAGATAACCATACATTGATGTTTCTCTCCCTTCCTTCCTCTCTCCCTTCCTCGCTCTCTGGAAATAATAAATAAAATATTTTAAAAATATTTTAAAAAATAAATTAAATTTTAAAAAATGAATTTGGTTATTGAGTCTGATTCTACCCCCTCCAATAATCCAACTTAACTTTATTTTAAGCTACCAGAACCACAACTTATTCTTTTTGGAGTTTTCCATCTTAAATAGAAGACTTATTTATTTAGACTGTGCACAGATCTTACTTCTTTCAATACCCTCTGTTTTTCCTCTACATGTGTTTTACAAGTTGAAGCCTTCAGAAATAATGGCATTTGCAGTGCTCAGCTGGTTCCCAGAGTAGAAATTATTATGTCTACTATGTTGAGGTATAAAACAAAAATCACTAGGATTTAAATAATTTTGTAAAATAGTATTCTAGCTGCTTTTTGAACTTGTGGTTAACTTTTTCTGTGGTCCTAAACTAACCCTTGGACCATTTAAGAGTCTGTTGAGGTAGAGATTAGGTATGTTCACATTTCAATAATAAAGTTTACTATAGCATTCATTCCTTTTCCCAAGCATCCCCAGTTTGGAGACCTTCATAACTGGAAATGTGTATTTCCATGATTTAGTTGCAAGGAATCTCATCTAATTTACATGCTAATATGATAATATATATTGTCTATGTACATGAATCATATCGTTTAGTAGTTTTCAAATTCCATCCAAATTGGTCTTCATTCTCAGCATCTTTTCTAAGTGAAAGATTAACTGATTTCACAACATACCCATGACCAGTTGGTTGCTATTTAAAACATAAATTGCTAACAAAATCTATATATTACACACCCACAAATAAGCACATATTTTATAAGTGAAGAAAATAAATGTTTGCAGTGATATATTTGAAAATTCTCAGTGAATATGTTAAAATCTAGTGTAGAATATGAGAATGAGTGCAGTTTCCTAATTGAAATCACTATTGTACTGTGTCACATTTTTATACTACTGGGACCATTATAATTCTCAGTTTCCTATAAAGGCCTAGCAAGAATCAGTTTCCTATAAAGGCCTAGCAAGAAATGTTGAAAATACTGAAGAAACAGGAAGTTAGATATGTACCAAAGAATTATATTTTCTCCAATGATTCCAATACCTTCAGACAGAGTTCTGGTACAGTATTAAAAAGTATCAGTGTGCATTTTGGACAAACTGGAATATTTATCTTAGAAAGAAACTGAGATAGTACTAAAGTGGTGAGTTTCCATGATATCCGTGAATATTTTAGGGAGTATGTTAAAATCTAGTGCAGAATGTAAGAATGGGTGTGGTTTTCTTATTGAAGTCAGTTTAGCACTCAGTTTTTCTTTTTGTATGACTTGAACCATGAAAATGCTGTTTTCCAACAAAGCCTAGCAAGGAATGTTGAAAATACAGAGGAAACATCAAGTTTCATAAGTGCCAACAAATTACAATTTCTCCAATGATTCCTCTCACTAGCACAGTGATATTTCTATAATAGTGTTTGAAAGTTTCAGTGTAAATTTTCAGAAACATTTCTATATGTAAAGTAGAAAAAAGCAGTGACAATGTTTTAATGAATATTAAGAGTTCATTGAGAGAAGGATCAAAGATGGCGACAAAGTATAGAGCAGTGCTGATGGTGTTCTCGAGTACCAGAGCAGCTGGAGGATAGGAGAGGGAGCATGAGACGTCTGCAGGTCCCTAAGCATAGGAGCGGTCAGCATCTGGACTCAGGGGAGCACAGCCCAGAGGCAGCAGAGACCTACAGAAGAGCAGATGAGACAGTTCTAAACTGGCCTCCAGCAGACTGATGTCAGTTGTGGGCACTGGCGGCTTTACCCAGAGGGGCATCTTTAACTGAAGCTAGCTCCAGGCTCCATGGTGACTAGAAATCTGAGCAGTGAAGTGTGGGCAGTGAGGGAAAATGCCAGAGGGAATGAGGAATTGAACTCCTGCAGGGAAGGGACTGTGTGAGAGCCTTGCTCTGGCAACAGGGAGAGGAAGCTCCTCACTGGGCCATAGGAGGAGAAGAGTCCTTTGGGGAGTAGGAGCGGGGGAGCAGGCACCGGCTGGGGTGGTGAAAGTGCTGAAAACGGCGCTGCTGGGCCACCAGGAAAACAGCGGCTTGAAGCCCCTGCGATGGGGGAAAGGCCCAGCCCTGCACACCTACACTGGCCCCCAGGATCCCTTGGAAACTCCAAACTGCGAGCCGGAACTTGTAGCTGGGGCAACTGACGCACCCATTGCTAGTGACAAAGGCTGCACTGCAGACATTCTGGAAAGCTCGTGTGCATCACAGAGGTGGCATGAAGGACTTCTCAGAGAGCTGGTCTGCTTGGAGGATTGGCCCTCGCCCAGGGGAGCCAGGCAGTGTTGGCAGACCCCAGGCACTGTTGGCGAACGGGGGCTCCCTCCTCCAGGAGCTGCAGGGGGCAAGGCCAGTCATCACAGGAGCCAGTGAGATTGCAGGCTGTCCTGCAGGGATGCCAGGAGCCCATCCCAGGCAGGAAACTCCACCAGAAGCTGTGGGGGAGAAGCAACTATGGACATCACAGAAGCACCCTGCTGGACTTCAAACAGAAGGAAAGGAAGGGCCCCAGAACACCAGCAGCCCTGAAACCCAGCTAGGCTACTGGAGGCCCAGCCTACCTGGGGGCTGACACTCAGAATCAGTCATGGCTGTGACAATCATAGGCCCTGCCACTTCAAGACTAGCTAGATTGTAGACTACAGAGACCTGACAAAGATTTTTCTTTTGAAGCTGACTCAGGAAATGGATCTCTGCTAATCTCAAGCACCTGAGTTGCACCAAGAGCTACATGAACTATTAATCCCTAACATATCCTTTTCAAAAGCTACTTCCAAGCCTCACAATTAGTGCATTTTAAGTAAATACTGGTTAGATCATAGTGTATCACGGCTCACATATTTTTAATCCTCCCCTATCTCAATCCACCTAAATACCCAAGACCCTCCCCCTACTCTTGATTTAAAGTCTACTCACTCTCTGGCTAAAACACATTCCCCGGCCTCAATCTAAGTATTCCTCCCCTCCCCAGCCACCTAAACACTTTCTTTATTCTTTTCTTTCTTACTTATTTTTCTTTTTAATTTAAAATTTTTTTTCCTACTAAAATTGGTCCTGGCTCCACCTGGACCAATTAGAGATCATAAAGGGTGAACAGCCACCTAATCCCTTTCTTTATTATTAGTTTTTTTAATTTTTCTTTTTCTTTTATTTTCTCCTTTTTTTAATTTTTTTAATTTTTTTTTTCTTTTCTCTGCTATAAGCCCACAGTTCCTGGCTTCATCTGGGCCAATCAGGAATCATTAAGGGTGAACAGCCATCTAAACCCTTTCTTCTTATTATTATTATATTTTTTCTTCTTTTTTTCCTGCTAAAAGCCCACAGGTCCTGGCTCCACCTGGACCAATCAAGGATCACTAAGGGTGAACAGAAAGGCAGATGCGGAAACTAAATACATAGGCTTACATTGTTCACTCATGCTTGAGGATTTCTCATTCTTCCTCTCCTCATTTCTATCGAATAGAAAGTTGGTTTTGTCTCTCATATTACTGCTATCTTTGCTACTCCTCAGCACACTTCAAAACTATCTATACTTCAGTCAACTTAATCGTTTTCCACTCATACAACAGGCTTAATATATCTACATCTCTATGAAGACTGGCTCAATTGCAGCTGAGTGTGTGATTAAGAGAAGGGGTTACCTTGGAGGGTTTTGGTATATAGTTACATTCTTAGGCAGTTAAAAGGGGAAGTAAAGGAGAAAGATATCAATGAAGGTATGGTTATTTTGCCTGGAATGGTGGTTCAGTTTTAGAAGAAGCTCAAAAACAGTGTATGAAAAAGGATAGAAGGAGTGTCTTGACTGGAAGGAAAGGAGAAACAAACACAACCAATCCAGAATACAACCAGACAGCCTAAATAAAGGCCACATCGAGAGCAACAAATGGAAAAAATCTAGGAGACTGCAACATTGAACTCCACAAATCTCCTAACACAAAAGGGTGTTCATCTAAGGCAAGGAAGCAAAGCAGATTAATCCAAGGGAAAAGGCAAAAAACAAGCAACAACAGACAACCAAAAAATGGGGGGGAAAATAATCAATCACCAAAAAGAAAGGAAGAATCCCCAAAAAGGCCACAAAATGAGACAGAGTTACATGATATATCAGATAAGGAATTCAAAAGAATGATGATAGAGAAGATCAATGAGCTCATCAGCTCAAAGAAAACTATAAACAACTCCAGGGAAGTTACAAGAAACTTACTGAGAGCTACAACAGCATCAAAAAAGGAAATAGAAACTATCAGTAAGAGCCAGGAGGAAATGAAGAATACAATTTCTGAATTGAAGAATACAATAGAAGGAATCAACAGCAGACTAGAGGAAGCAGAGGAATGGATCAGCCAGTTGGATGAAATGTAGACAAATACTCCAAGATAGCCCAAGAGAATGAAAAAGGTCTGAACAAGATTGAAGAGGGTTTAAGAGAGCTGCAGGACAACATGAAACGTAACAACATCCATATCATAGGGATACCAGAAGGAGAAGAGAAACAAGGAATGGAAAACCTGTTCAAAAAAGTCATGATAGAAAAATTTCCTAACATGATGAGTGAAAACATTAATCAAGTTCAGGAAGAATAGAGGGTCCCAATGAAGATCAACCCAAACAGACCAACTCCAAGGCACATTATTATTAAAATGGCTAATTTCAAAGACAAAGAAAGAATCCTAGAAGCATCAAGTGAGAAATGATGAATAACATATAAGGGGGCTCCAATAAGGCTATCAAATGATTATTCAACAGAAACAATTCAAGCCAGAAGGGAATGGCTTGATAATCTTAGCATGTATGTTCATCAGAGATATTAGCTTATAGTTTTCTTTCTTAGATGTATTTTGACCTGGTTTTGGGATTAGAATAATATTGGCCTCATAGAAAGAGTTTGGGAGTCTTCCCTCTTCCTGGATTTTTTGGTATAGGTTGAGAAGAATAGGAGTTAGTTCTTCTTTAAATGTTTGGTAGGATTCACCTGTGTATCCATCTGGTCCAGGGTTTGGTGCTTTGGGAGATATTCGATTACTTCTTCAATTTCACTAGTTGTTATTGGCCTATTCAGGCTTTCTGCTTCTTCTGGAATCAGTTTTGGTAGATTATACATTTCCAGAAATGTGTCCATTTCATCCAGGTTGTCATAGTTATTGTCATATAGTTGTTTGTAGTAATTTCTTACAATCTTTTGTATTTCTAAAGTATCAGTTGTAATTTCTCCTCTTTCAGTTCTGCTTCTGTTTATTTGGGTCCTTTCTCTCTTTTTCTTGATGAGTCTTAATAATGGCTTGTCAATTTTGTTTATTTTTTCAAAGAATCAGCTCCTGAACTTGTTGATTTTTTGAATTGTAGTTTGAGTCTCTAAGTCATTTAGTTCTGCTCTGATCTTGATGATTTCCTTCCTTCTACTTGCTCTGGGCTTTGTTTATTGTTGATCCTCTAGTTCTTGCAGCTTTATGGTTAGGTTGTTTTTATAAACTTCATGTGGCCTTTTTAGGTAGGCCTATATTGCTATAAATTTCCCTCTGAGCACTGCCTTTGCTGTGTCCCATAGGTTTTCAGCTGTTGTGTGTTCATTGTCATTTGTTTCCAGGAACTTTTTGATTTCATCTTTGATCTCATTGTGTCCATATTCATTACTTAAAAGCATGTTATTCAGTCTCCATTATTTAGAGTATTTTTGGTTTTTTTCCCCTTGAGATTGGTATCTAGGTTCAAGCCATTGTGATCTGAGAAGATTCTTGGTATGATTTCAATTTTTCTGTATTTGTGGAGGCTTGTCTTGTGACCTACCATGTGGTCTATCATAGAGAATAATCCATGTGCATTTGAAAAGAATGTGTATTTTGCCTCTTTGGGGTAAAAGACTCTGTATACATCCATTTCCTCTAGAGTGTTGTTCAATGCCACAACATCTTTTTCCATTGTTGACAGTGGGGTATTAAAATCCCCTATTATTAGTGTGTTGCTGTCTATATCTTTCTTAAAGTCCTCCAAGATTTTCCCTACATATTTTGAAGCTCCTATGTTGGGTGTGTATATGTTTACCAGAGTTATTTCTTCTTGATGGATTGTTCCCTTAAGTATTATGAAATGTCCTTCTTTGTCTCCTTTTATGACCTTCATCATAAAATCTATTTTGTCTGAAATAAGTATTGCTACTCCAGCTTTTTTAAAATGTCCATTTGCTTGAAATATATTTTTCCATCCCTTCACTTATAATCTGTGTCAATCTTTTTTTCTAAGGTGGGTCTCTTGAAGACAGCATATATGTGGGTCATGTTTTCTTATCCATTCAGCTATCCTATGTCTTTTGGTTGGTGCATTTATTTCATTTACATTTAAGATTATTATTGATTGATACTTATTTATTGCCATTTTACCCCTTTGTAACTGTGTTTCTCTTTGTCTCTCTCCATTTCTTCATTTTTTTAAAAGCAGGCCCTTTAGCATTTCTTGCAATGTTGGTTCAATAGAGATGTGTTCTTTTAGTCCTTTTTTGTCTGAGAAAGTCCTTATTTCTCCCTCCATTTGGAATGAGAGCCATGTTGGATAGAGCATTCTTGGTTGCTGCCCTTGTTTCCCATTACTTGGAATATTTTGCTATTCCCTTTTGGCTTGTATTGTTTTTGTTGAATAATTTGATAACCTTATCAGAACCCCCTTATATGTTATTTGCTGTTTCTCTCTTGAGACTTTTAGGATTCTCTCTTTGTCTTAGAAATTTGCCATTTTAATTATAATGTGTCTTGGAGTAGGTCTGTTTGAAATTATCTTCATTGGAACCCTCTGTGCTTCCTGAACTTGAATAACATCTTCACTCATCTTGTCAGGGAAGTTTTCTATCATTACTTTTTTGAACAGGTTTTCCATTCCTTGTTTCTCTTCTTCTCATATCCCTATAACATGGATATTATTGTGTTTCATGTTGTCCTGCAGCTATTTTAATACCACTTTATTTTTGTTCATCCTTTTTTCATTTTGTTACACTGTCTTGGAATATTTTTCTAGGTTGTTCTCCAGCTTGCTGATCTGATCCTCTGCTTCCTCTAGCCTGCTGTTGATTCCTTCTACTGTATTCTTCAATTCAGAAATTGTATTCTTCATTTCTTGCTGGCTCTTATTGATAGTTTCTATGTCCTTTTAATGCTGGTGTAGTTCTCAGTAAGTTCCTTTTAGCTTCCTGGAGTTCTTGGTAGTAACCCTGGAGTTGCTTGTAGTTTTCTTTGAGCTGGCTGATCTCATTGACCTTCTCCATCATTATTATTTTGAATTCCATATCTGATAGTTTACTTGCCTCAGTTTCATTTAGTGATCTTCCTGGGTATTCCTCCTTTCTTTTTGGTGATGGACTGTTTAATTTTCTCCCCATTTTAAGGTTTCATTGTAATCCAATCAGACTGTGATCAGCTGCCAGGATAAGGTCTGCTACTTTGGAAGGATTGATTTACTTGTAATCCTATTGGTCTGTGATCCACCAGCAGGTTCAGATGCAGCCTGTAGCAACAAGGCCAATTCAGTTGTACATCAATAAATCAGCTACCAAATTTAGGCCCTGCTGGGCTAGACAGACAGGTTCAATTGTAATCCAATAGATCAGCCACCTGGTCAGGTGCAGCCTGGTGGGACCCATTCAGATATAAAGCAATGAATCTTTGATCAGCTGCCAGGCTCAGTCACCACTGGGCTAGTCAGCATGATCCAATTGTAATCCAATGAATGTGTGTTTGGCCACTAGGATTAGGAGCCTCTAGGGTAGACAGCCACGTTCAATTGTAATCCAATGAATCTGTGATTAGCTTCCAGGTTAAAGGGCCACTGGGCTAGACAGAAAGATACAATTGTAATCCAATGATTTTGTGATCAGCTGTCATGTTCAGGGGCTACTGGGTAGGACTAAGCAATTCAGTTGTGATTCAGTGAATCCACGATCAGTCACCAGCCTCACACACCACAGTGTGGGGCTGTCTGACTGACCCAGCTGTAAATCAGAGAGTTTGTAATTAGCCACCAGGCCCAGGCTCTGCTGAGCAAGGACTGACTCAATTGCAAAGCAATGAGTCCACGATCAACCACCAGGCTTACACACCGCTGTGCAAGGCTGACCGACTGACCCAGCTGTAAGTCAGAGAGATTGTATTCGGCCACCAGGACCAGGCACTGCTGGGCAAGAGATCTCTCTTCAGGTGCCACCTATTTTATTTATGCTCAGATAGGGCTGGGGAGGAGATGTTTATTTAGATGTAAATCAAAGAATTGTGGTCAGGCACCAGGCTCAGGCACCACTGGGTGGGGTAGATTGCTTCCAGTGGGTGGGGCTCTGAGGACCCCTCATACAGAAACCACTTAGTGCAGTGCAGTCTGCTGGAGGTGTTGGTGATGAATAAGCACAGGGATCCCCACAGCTGCTTGCCCACTTCTCTCCTCCAAGCCACTGCCACAAACTCTCCCCATGTGTCTCCAGTCCTCTCTGCCCTCCCTCTGCTGTAGCTCAGGGTAGGTGGGTGCCAATGTATTTTTATTGTTGTCACCTTATTAGTTCTCTGTCTCCAGCGCTCTCTTAGGCTAGTAAACTTGTGGCTTTCTGTCCTTCTCAGCTGGATGCTGCTCCACTCTCCTTCATGTTGCTGTAGGCTGGGAAACCCAGCTGGAGGACCAGAGCCCACCCTTCTCAAGTGGATCCCCTCACTCCATTCCTTTGGCTGCTGCCTCCAGTGGGGGCCCAGCCAGCCCTCTTCTGTTTCCATGATTCCTACCAGTAACTTTGTGATGAAGCATCCTCTTCTGTTTTGTCAGCAGTTATGGGACTTCTTTCCAGCTGGTGTTCTGTTGGTAATTCCAGCTGACTTTTTCTCCAAAAATGTAATTCCAGATGTGAACTGGGAGGAGATTGGTGTAGCTCCATTTACTCCTCTGCCATTTTGCCAAAACTCAAACAGTGTTGCTTTTCTGTTTATGGTTATTATTGACAGGTACTTATTCATTGCCATTTTCCCCTTTGTACCTCTGTCTCTCTCTCTCTGTTTCTTCATCTGTTTACAGCTGGCCCTTTATCATTTCTTGCACTACTGGTTTGGTGGAGGTGTATTCCTTTAGCCTTATTTTGTCTGGGAAACTTCTTATTTCTCCCTTCATTTGGAATGAGAGCCTTGCATAGCAGAGTATTCTTGGTTCCAGACCTCTGTTTTCCATTACTTGGAATATTTTTTGCCATTTATTTCTGGCTTGTGTTGTTTCTATTGAATAATCATTTGATAATCTAATTAGAGCCCCCTTATATGTTATTTCCTATTTCTCTCTTAATGCTTTTAGGATTCTCATTTTGTCTTTGAAATTTGCCATTTTAATTATGGTGTTTCTTGGGGTGGGCCTGTTTGGATTCATCTTCATTGGGACCCTCTGTGCTTTCTGAGCTTGAATGACATTTTCACTCATCAAGTTAAGGAAGTTTTCTTTCATTACTTTTCCAAACAGGTTTTCTTTCCCTTGCTTCCCCTCTCCTTTTGTCACCCCTATGATATGGATTTAATTGTATTTCAGGTTGTCCTGCAGCTCTCTTAAAACCTCTTCATTCTTTTTCAATCTTTTTTCATTTTGTTACACTATGTGGTTATTTTTTCCATGTTGTCCCCCAATTCTCTGATCTGTTCCTATGCTTCTTCTAACCTGCTTTGGATTCCATTTTGTTCTTCAGTTCAGAAATTGTACTCTTCATTTCCTTCTGGCTCTAACTGATGTTTTCTGTGTCTTTTTTAATGCTAGTATAATTTTCACTAAGTTCCTTGTAGTTGCCCTGGAGTTCTCTCTAGTTTTCTTTGAGCTCAGAAAGCTCATTCTTATATTCACATCTTTGAATTTTATGTCTGAAATTTTGTTTGTATTTCATTTTTCAGTCTTTTTGGGGATTCCTCCTTTCCTTTCAATGGTGAACTGTTTCTTTTTCTCTGCATTTTGGGTGTCTGCTATTGCTCTTTTTGTTTATTTGTTTTGTTTCTTGTATTAATCTGCTATGACTCCCTACCTTCATGGAGTTCCCTTCTGTGGTAGGAGTTTTACGGAATTCATGGTGCAGTCTCCTAGATTTCCTGCACTTGGCTTTCAACCCAGCTGGCTGATTGAGAGACAGTCCTTCTACTTCACCTCATATATTGTTATCAAGTGAATGGTGTTTTTTAATTCATGTAGCTCTCAATGTAATGCAGATGCTTGAGGTTAGCAGAAATCCAATTTGGGGTATGTCACAGTCAGGGCTGGATACAAATGCCACACACCTATAGGCTTAGCTTTATCAGTCAGATTCCATCAGCTAGGCTCCACTCGTTCTTCAGTGGGGAGCAACAGCCACTCTCTTCACCACTGATTCTTCAAAGGGAGCCCTAAGGATGGTGGTGAGCAGACTCCTAGGTACGTTCCTCTGCTGGGGTGCATTGCTCCTTGTGTGCACAGCTTCCTCCCTTCTCTTGCTTCTCCTCTCTCACTGGTTCTGTGTAGGTGGGGCTGGGAGCTCAGCAGGGAGCAGGGAATGCTCACTGCTGATGGTGCTGGCACTGGATTCAAGTGCTCCAAGCACTTGGAGGGAAGTAGCTTGGTGTTTGTGAGTGCAGGATTCTCTCCATGCAGATTTTGCATGCAGGTTCAGCAGGGGTCAGTGCAATGCTGCATAGGAGAGGATGGGTTGTGAGTTACTTTCTCCACTGGTGATGGCTGTAGCTCTTCTTTTATGCTGTAGGCACCCGTGTGCTCCTGCGCACTCCTGCCTGGAGCAGCTGGCAGAGAATCTCATGTCCCCAGTCTGACCCTGGGAGCTGGGCTTTCTCTCTCTCACCAGTGAAACACAGCATTCACTCATTCCCACCCCTACAAGTGCTGAACTCCACAGTCCTCCCAAGTTTGCTGCTCAAATATCCACTTATAGTTCTTTGGAGCCTCTGGACTGTGTATCTCAGAATCCAGATGGTTACCACACTAGTTCTATGGGACTTGAATCTATCCCATGTTCCTTACCCTATTCTCCAGCTGCTCTGGGGCTTGAGGAAGCCATCAGAGCTGCCCATTACTCTGCTACCTTCTTCCGACCCTGGAACTTTCTCCCATTCAACTATAGATTTCAACACATTCACTGAGAATTTTCACAGATATCACTGAAAGTCTTAAGATTTCTTTAGAGTGCTATTTCTACTTTTCTCTACTCTAGATAGTCCAGTGTTTCTCCAACATGCACTGAAACTTTACAATACTATATAAAAAATATCATTTTTTCTAGTTTGAGGAATCATTGTAGAAAATGTAATCCTTTGGAAAATATGAAAATTCATTGTTTCTTCACTATTTTCAATATGACTTCCTAGGCCTTGTTAGAAAACTCTGTGTTTTCATGGTTTAAGTAGTATAAACAGGAGAAATGAATGCTAAGCTGATTTCAAAGAGAAACGCACACTCATTCTAACATTCTATGTACATTTTAGCATAGTCATTGAGAATTTTCACAGATATTATTGAAACTCTTAGCTTTCATTGAAGCATTATTTCTGCTTCTTTCTTCTCCAGATATTCCAGTGTTTCTCAAAATGCACACAGAAACTATATGTTACTATACTAAAAATATGACTGTTCTAACTAGAGGACTCATTGGAGAAAGTGAAAATCTTTGGTACATATTGAATTTCATGATTCTTCTGTATTTTCAATATTAATTGCTTTGTCTTGTTGGAAAACTCAATGTTTTCATAATTTCAGTAGGATGAACATGAAAAACTGAATGTTAAACTAATTTGAATGAGAAAACACTCATTTTCACATTCTGCACTATAGTTCAACACATTCACTGAGAATTTCCACAGGTAACACTGAAACTCTTAGTTTCCTTAAAGCACTATGTCTGCTTCCTTCTACTCTAGGCATTCTAGTATTTTTCAAAATACAGTGAAACTTTACAATATTATAAGAGAAATATCACTATTTTTATTAGAGGAATCATTGGAGAAAGTGTAATTCTTTGTTATATGTAGAACTTCACTGTTTATTCAGTATATTAAGCATTACTTGCTAGGCTTTTTTGGGAAACTCAGAGTTTTAATATTTAAGTAGCACAAATGTAAGAAACTGAATGATAAATTAATTTCAACGAGAAAGCCTCATTCATTCTTAAATTCTGCAATATATTTCAACACACCCACTGTGAATTTTCACAGACATCATTGAAAAGCTTGGTTGTCTTTGAAACACTATTTAGCTTCCTTTACCAAAGACATTTCATAATTTTGGAAGTATCACACTAAAATTTCTTAATACTGTAAAAGAACTCTCAGGAATCATTAGTGAAAGAATAAATTTTTTGGTACAAATTGAACTTCATGTTACTTAAGAATTTTGAACATTACATGATAGGCCTTGTTTGAAAAAATCAGAGTTTTAATGGTTTAAGTTGTACAAACAAGAGAAACTAAATGCAAAATTCATTTCAATGAGAAAAACCACATTCACTCACCTTCTGCACTAGATTTCAACATACTCACTGAGAATCTTTATAGAAATAAGTGAAACACTTAGTTTTCATTAAAGCAGTATCTCTCCTATTCTAGATGTTCTAGAGTTTCTCAATACTCATAGGGAAACTTTACAAAACTGCAGAAGAAATCCCAATGCTCTAAATAGATGAATAATTGGAGAAAGTGTAATTTTTTGGTGCATATGAAACTTCATTAATTCTTCATTATCTTAAACATTAACTGGTAGATCTTGTTGAACAACATAGAGTTTTCATGATTTTAGTAGTACAAACATAAGAAACTGAATGCTAAACTGCTTTCAATGAGAAAACCACATTTATTCTTCAATTCTTCAGTAGATTTCAACATACTCATTGAGAACTTTCAAAGATATCACTGAAACTCAATTTTTATCAAAACGCAATCTCTACTATTTATATTCTACATATTCAAGTGTTTCTAAAAAAGCACACTGAAACTTTCAAATGCTATAACAGAAATATCACTTTCCTAAAGAGAGGAACCATTGGAAAGTGTAATTCTTTGGTACCTATGGAATTTCACTGATTCTTCAATATTTTCAACATTACCTGCTAGATCATGTTGAAAAACACAGGGTTTTTATGGTTTTAGTAGTACAAAAATGAGAAGCTGAATGCAAAACTGACTTCAATGAGAAAACCGCACTCAATCTTACATTTTGCACCCAACTTCAACATACTCACTGAGAATTTTCACAGCTATCATGGAAACTCTTAGTTTTCACTAAAGTGTTATTACTGTTCCTTTCTACTCTACATATACAAGTGTTTCTGAAAATGTACACTGAAACTTTCAAATACTATCATAGAAATATCACTATACTAACTAGAGGAATCACTGGAGAAACTGTGATTATTGGATAGATATGGAACTTGATGTTTCTATAGTATTTTCAACTTTACTTGCTAGGCCTTGTTGGAAAACTCAGTGTTTTCATGGTTTAAGTAATACAAACAAGAAAAACTGAATGCTAAACTGACTTCAATGAGAAAACCACACTCATTCTTAAATTCTGCACTAGGTTTCAACATACTCCCTGAGAATTTTGAGATATTACTGAAAATCTTAGTGTTCATTAAAGAGCTATGTCTGCTACTTTCTCCTCTGGATATTTAATTATTTCTCAAAATGTACACTGAAACTTTCAAATACTATAATAGAAACATTACTGTGCTAATGAGAGGAATCATTGGGGAAACTGTACATCTTTGCTACATATGAAACTTCACTGTTGCTTCAGTATTTTAAACAATACTTGATGGGCATGTTGGAATACTCTGCATTTTCATAGTTCAAGTAGTACAAACATGAGGAACTGAATGCCAAAATGCCTTCAATGAGAAAACCACACTTATCCTTACATTCTTCAGTAGATCCCAACATACTCACTTAGAATATTCACAGATATCTCTGAAGCTCTTAGTTTTAATCAAAGTGCTATCTCTGCTTTTTATACTCTAGGAACATACATATTCAAGTGTTTCTGAAAATGTACACTGAAACTTTACAGTACTATAACAAAAAAGTCACTGTCCTAACTAGCAGAATCATTGGAGAAATTGTAATTTTTGTATGACTTAAACCATGAAAACCATGAAAAGTTTTCCAACAAGGCCTAGCAAGGAATGTTGAAAATACAGAGGAAACATCAAGTTTCATAAGTGCCAACGAATTACAATTTCTCCAATGATTCCTCTCACTAGTACAGTGATATTTCTATGATAGTTTTTGAAACTTTCAGTGTAAATTTTCAGAAACACTTTT
>PVIW01015047.1:0-21062 GCA_004026585.1 Noctilio leporinus | reverse complement strand
TCACTTAGGCACCAAAGTAAATGACCTTCAAAATTTTCAAAAGTTTAAAAAGAATGATTCTCATGTGAATATAAATAGGTATCAAAGATTTTATTTAATTTAATGAGGGAACTGATACCATGATAAAGCTATACATACCAAGATGCATTTAAGAAGTTGGGATTTAAAGGCAATGATAGCAGAGGATTTGCTGGGTTTCATTCAAATGGGTTGATGTCCACAACCTATAACCTTTGCGGAGATGTTTCACAACTGAAGAAAATTACCTACATTTCTACCAATCAAAAATTCACTTTTTAAACTCAGACCCTTTAGAAATGTAAAAAAGATCAGTAAATAAGAAGCCTGGAAAGTCAAGCCTGGGGCAGCACTGAACATTTCATGATCTTTGTCTTGTTTTATTTGTCTTGTTGATTTCCATGCTTTTTATGAAGTTTTCTTCAACAAGATCTTTGTATGTCAGATGATTCCCTTTTACGATTTGCTGTATCATTTTATGCTTTTATCTTAAATCTTATTGAATGTAGTGATTATAATTTTTTAGGTTATCTTTTAGACTCTGAAGTTTTACTATGTGTTTGAGGGTCTCTTTTCCTGTTTTTGCTATTTATTTACATTCACTTTATTGATATTTCTTCTTTGGTGTCCAGTGTTCTTTGATTCTTTTATTCATGCTGATGGGTAAAATATGCTGATTTGTGGAAAGTACTGGCAATGATATCTATTGTGACATTAGGGTTAGCTCCTGAAGACTTCACTTTTACCTGGGGGAGGGGGTGATGATAGGTCCGCGGAAGTGGACTGTCCATCTGACAATCACCGTTTTCTTTGAATGCATGGAATCAGTAGAACAACTGAATTGGTGACACTCACCATATCCAGGTTAAAGGGGATTTGTGGGATGGTATTCTGTAATGCCATTCTCTCCTAAATGTCTCTGTTTTTTCTTTTATCCTAGATTTATTCTAGATTTATTGTAAACTGATCAAATAGCTTAGTTCCACTCTACTTTTCTCTCGTCTCAGAACTCTAACCCAGAGTCTTCTGCAAAGAGCCCTGCTTCCATGGAGGGTTAGTCTTCAAGGCAGCCGCCCCTCCTGCCGACCGGTTTAAGAAGGGAAAAGGAAGGGGCCAAGGCTCGACTTGATAAACTGCTCTGAATGCTGTAAGTTCTCAGTCTCCTGCTCGGAAAAGGTGCTGCTCTGGGGTCATAATACCCCCAAACGTCTCTTTGAAACGATGGCATCTACTTTGTGTTTCTCAGGCTAATACTTTACTGTTGGGATTTCTCCACCATCTAATTATGTGTGCCTTTTATCACTTCCTCTCATGAAAATTCTCTTTTTCCCAGTGTTATTGAGCTTTCATTAATTTTAAATTAATATTTTTACAACATTCTGTTGTCATTTAAATTCAAAATTTAGAATAAGGGCTAGGAAAAATTTACGTGTAGTCTGCCACTTTTAACCAGAATTTAGCTGTCCAAAACCTAACACATTTTTATTATAATTATAAATTACGAATTATATTGAAATAACATGTTAAATGTACTTGAATAATGGAAGCACATATTTGCAATAATGTACCATTTTCACTACATGAAAATCTTTGGAATACATGTAAGATGTGGGGAGAGAGAAAAAATGTTTCTTTCTTTTGCCTTGAGTTCAATGTTTTCAGGATCTGAAAACTGACAATAAGACTAAAAAGAAAAGGAAAAAGTTCACTTAAGCTTGCATGCAAGAGGCACTCAGTGATGTGTAGCTCAGTTGAATAGCCAGAAATAAAGTGTTGTATGTGAAAATGAACAAAAATGAAGAGGAAAGAAGGGACATGAAGGGCTTCAATGGGAAGGTATGAAGAGTTTTGTTGGGCTTTATTGATGCTAACTGGAGTGGGCAGTCTGTTTCCACAACAGCCGAATGAATCCACAGGAAAGTTTCTGTGAAGGAAGTTAATTCCAGCATTCTTGGGAGACTCTGCTTTGGTCAGCTGCAAGACGTTCAGATAACTTTCTGCACTGCATTTTCTGTAGCTGCAATGTTTTCACTCTACAATGAACATTATACCAACTCCTAGCGTTCAATGGGTTCCCCATTTGAAACTTCCTTGTAAGTTTAAGAAAAAATGAAACTTTATTGACTGGTGCAGAGGGAGGTTTAGCTTAGAAAGTGTGAAGTAAGAAGTTTGTAAAAGGGAAAATCAGCGCTGGTTAGAGTGAAGATAAACTAGCAGAAAAGACCATGTAAGGCCATCGCCCCATCTCCCAATGAACCCGACTCCTAGTCCTAGAAAGAGGTATATCAATCTAGATGTCACATTTAAGGAGGCATGGTACAAGACAGCTTGGCACATATCAAAGTTAATCTATATTGATAGGACAAATCAAGCAAATACTGAGAGGCATTTATATGGAACAATAATAATAAAAAAAGATAACAGGCCCTGGCTGGTAGCACAGTGAATAAGGCATCAGCCTGCAAACCCAAAGGTTGCTGGTTCGATTCCCAGCCGGGGCACATAACCAGGTTGCAAGCCAGGTCTTCAGCCAGGTCCGTAGCTGGAGGCAGGTGAAAGGCAACCATACATTGATGGCTCTCATCCCCCTTTCTCTAAAAAATAATAAATAAAATCTTAAAAAAAAAAAAAAAACAAAAAAACATAGCAGGGGATGGAGCAGACTTTGTATCCGGAGTTCAGATAGTTGAGAGGATTCCAAATGGAAGTCTCAAAATGGCTTTGCCCAATGGAGTGAAGCCAGTAGTGGCAATCTGGTGGCTTTCCAGGATGTAGTGTGTCTTTGCTGATGGCACAGACAACAGTGTCACAGACACAGTTATTTTCAGGAGCAGAGCATGGAAGACATGGGTGTTTGGAAGAATTCTGAGTGACCCTCACTGTTGTGATAACTTCCTTGGCAGTTGAAGTCAAGTTTTCCAGCTTCGGCTTCCAGAGCTTTGGGGAATAAAGTAGCTACTACACAGACTAGAGCCTCCGTTGGGCAGCCAGTTTTTAGTTCTCAGTGATACTAAAGTAAGTAGGAGAAAAATTGGAAACATAAATTATTTACAAACTACTGATAAATGCTAAAGATAGTGGGATATAATTTACAGAGGTGAAAAGTAGCTCAAAGACAATGAATAGGACTGGAATCTGATAAGCCACATGGTGCGTTATAATTTTCTATTGACGCATAAAATTTGTCTCTATAATAATTTCAATTTTGATCAAAGATAAAGTTAAATAGCTTTTGTTTACAAACTAAGTCTAGTCTTATTAACTTTGCCTTATTAAATTACACAAGTGCAGCATGAATAGTAATGACTACATAAGCTTATTTAAAATTAGGCTTTACTGGAACTTTCTATACAGAGCTTCAGATTGGAAGGCCAAGAATTAATCATTGTGCTTCACCTGCAGTGCCTGTAGATTTGGGTGAAGTCTTTTTGATTTCCTCCAAAAATATCCTGGACCTGCCTGGAAGTCATCTTTCTACTTACCTGTAAGGCTCAGAACTCTTATATGCCAAGTAACAGGGTAGTTTTGCCAAAGAGGGGTTTGTCAGTATTGGCTCATAAAGTCAGTCTTAGTTCCCTGAAACTGTCTAATCACATCAGATGTTGTATATATCATTTTCAAATATGACTTTCCAGTTAAAGCCTTGATAATATGATTAATTTTCCCAAGTATGTTCTAAATAGAACACATTCTCATTGAATTTATGCAAATTACTATATTGCCATGTAAGAATACTTAATGAGAATCCTTAATGAATTCTAGAGGGATAAGGCTGGGAGAAAAGATAAATGTTTTACTTCTGTGTGCAAAAGATAATCTAAGATTTATAAGTTACAGATAGTTTTAAGAAAATGAGAAAGTGGGCTCCTTAAATCAGAAAAACAGAATATGAAAGAACAAATCATGTTCCAAAAGAAATTCATAAACTGTATATAATTATGTGTCACTTTAGTTAATCCTATGTAATTAATTCTTATTTTTCTTGATCTTGAGTTAGTAGCTTCTTGAACCCACCTCCTTCTCCACTGGAGTTCTGGAAATAAATCTTTACTGAGCTTAGTGGTATAATCTCAAAGTTATTAATGCTCTCAGAAGCATATACTTCAGATCACCTGTTATAAACCTTTCCACAAGTCTCTGAGACAGCCTCTTTTGTTGAAGATGAAGCATCTGCCTTGCAGATGATTTCAAAAACGTTTCAGAAAAATCATCAGAGTAAACTAATAATTATCTTGACTGGCAAGAGACTTAAAAAAGTTGTGGTTAAAGATATGAATAGATTCATAAAAATAATGTAATTGGCAAGGAAATGTGGTTGCTTCTGTGATGGACAACATTTTAAGTAATAAGAATTATGAATGATAACATTATACCATTGTTTTGTACAAGTACAAAAGCATCTTAAGGACGTATTATGGAGAGCAAGGACATTAACATTTTTCTAGGAGTTTTTAATAATTCCTGAAATATTTCAGTGATAACATTTACCTATACATATGTAACCAAGGGAAGGTTGAGTATCTCTTCTTATTTTACAATGATTTTCATACCAGCTAGCATGTCAAACAAACCAATTACTTTAAAACATCCTTTTTAAAAGGTGAAAAGGAAAACTATTGGAGGCATTTAAGAGCCTTCTGGGAAACCTCGAAGTCAGCTCAAGACCAAGATTTTATTTAGAATTTTATTTTGGGAATTCAATATATCAAAAGTTGTCCAAAATGCCATGAATTTCAAACAATTAAATAGGGTGATACAGCATTACAAAACAATTCTTACCTATTCAACCAAACTGACAATAAAAGATGTATAAAATAAGCACTGACTGGAGGCTCAGTGGATAAGGTGCTGGCCTGTAAATCCAAAGGTCGCTGGTTCTATTCCTTAGCCAGGGCACGTAACCAGGTTGCAAGCCAGGTCTCCGGCCAGCTCTGTAGTTGGAGGCAGGTGAAAGGCAACTATACATTGATGTTTCTCTCCCTTTCTTCCTCCCTCCCTGTCCTTCTCTCTCTAAAGATAATAAAATCTTTATCTTTCTCTCTCTCTCCCTATACCTCTATCTAAAAATAATAAATACAATATTTTTTTAAAAATAAAGATTTTATCCATTATCTTTAGAGAGAGAAGGACCGGGAGGGAGGGAGGGAGGAAGAAAGGGAGAGAAACATCAATGTATGGTTGCCTTTCACCTGCCTCCAGCTACAGAGCTGGCTGGAGACCTGGCTTGCAACCTGGTTACGTGCCCTGGCTAAGGAATAGAACCAGCGACCTTTGGATTCACAGGCCAGCACCTTATCCACTGTGCCATCAGCCAGGGCCCTAAAATCTTTTTTTTTTTTTTTTTTTTTAACTTTTTAATGTATAAAATATAAATAGGTAGTAACATGATTATAGTGTAAAGAAACAAAAACAAACTTTTTAACAGAAAACAACTCAAGTAGCTGGGACATGATAAAGACAATGAAGTGCAAAGGAAATCATTCTGATAAGTTACAAGATATTCTTTTCCTAGGAAGATTAGTCAAACATTTAAGAGAAAACTTTTTTCTTATTAAAAAATGTCTTTTTAATAGAGAGAAAACTAAACTCACATTTTTCCTTCATATACTTTTGATATTAAATCTTATTAAAAATCCAGTTATAGTTACCATTATCACATGATATTTTCTCCTTACCCACATTTTCCTTTTATTTGTTGTACACCATTTACGACTTTCTATAGCTATTTAGACTTTGCTCTTACACTTTCATTTTCTTTGTTTTGGAACAGACTTTAAATAACTTCTCAACAACTACTATATGACAAAATTACATATTTGTTTCATAAAAAATACAGCCTATACTCCTTAAATATTTTTATGATGGTCAATTTTATTTGTCAACTTTATTGGGACATGTGATACCCTAATTAAATATTACTCTTCTGTGTGTGTGGAAGTATGCGTGTGTATGTGTGTGTGTGTGTGGTGGGGGCTTGTTTCTTGAGGAGATTATCATTTGAATTAGTGAATTGAATAAAGCAGATAGTCCTCATGAATGTAACTGGGCATCATCTAATTCATCGACTTCCTGAATAGAACAAAATGGTAGAGTAAGAACACATTTACTCTCTTTGCCTGACTGATGAGCTGAGATATCAGTCATCTTTTGCCCTGTACTGGAAATTATATCATTGGCTCTCCTTGTTCTCAGAGCTACACCACTTACACCACTTGCTTTTCTGGGTTTCCAATCTGCAGATGGCAGATCATGAGATTACTCAGTCGTCAAAATTGCACAATCCAATTACTTATAATAAATTTATAAGGCATAGATATAATTATCATATATTTTTTATTATATATAATTCTGTTTTTCTGGAGAACCTTTACTAATATATTTTCAAACAAAGATTTTTTCCTTTACCCTTGTCTTTATAGTAATTTTATTTGTATGTTTTGATTATAATTTTTAGCCTTAATTTTACAGAGATAACTAATAAATCGACAATTATGAGTTGTTAGTTATATACCAACACTTTGTAGTAGATTAGGAAATTTTATGAATGTTATCATTTTATAATTTCAGCAGTATATGTTTCTTTACAGTGCAATATTTTAGTGTAATAGGAAGAACATGTTTATTAAGCCTCTCTGCATGAAGTATATATACATATTACTTATGTTTAGTAACTAATATTTCAGCATTTTAACTTAACATGTTTAGAAATAACCTAGATATTTATGGACTATCTATTACTTAGATAACTGTAATGTTTCAAGTTACTGAAAAGATTTTGGGAAGTACTTTTAAGCAGACATATAATAAAGCAAATTTATTATTGAAATAAATTTGTCAGAGAAGTAATTCAACTTTATTAAAATTGAATTTATAAATTTTATTATCTTAAGCATCTAGTAGATATAATATTAACTCATTTGACTAGCAAGCTTTGGTAGAATAAAAATGTATGTTTGTATTATAGTCAGTGCTGTCAACTCTGAGCTCATGCTTGCCTTATTGAACCAACAGCATTAAACTACTCTTATTTACCAAAGCCTTATCTAAATCACATGAATTTGAAAAGCATTTAGATTGGTTCCCAGATTTCTGAGAGTTTCAGAAACATATAATTTATATAAAGGCTTATTTTTCTCTAAGCCAATTGGAATAGAACTCTTTCGTTAATTTAGTAGAAAAATATTACACATAACATACATAAATGCTGATTGTCAAATCAAAGAGCAATTGTTGTGGCTTTCATTATAAAATTTAAATAATATGCAAGTCATACATATAGTAATACAAACTTTACTAGTTTAAATGTGAATTCATTCTCTTGTGTTTCTGGCAGGTGGCAGAAGTTGTTACCTGCCAACAACTTCCCACGAATATTTGCGGAGACATTTTAAAGCATTTCTTTCGTCATGGCTTGCAGTCTTGTGGAGGCTATGGACTCGTTTGTTTGTTTGTTTTTTACCAATTATTTCCCTTTTTATGAGGGTCCCTGAGCCCCTGAGAAGACCTGAAGGGTAACAGAGAAGTCTAAAGTTCCAACAATTATTAGATAGTTGAAGAGCTGATTGGGGGTGGGACCAGGAGAAGGCAGGCACACGCACCCTGGAAGTCAAATGACTACAGTAGGAGGTGCTAGACCTGAGACGGGGAGCCCACCATTCTCCTGGTCACACAGCACCCCAGTAAAGCCTCTTTCCTAAAAGCACGGGCATCTGCCTCCGGAGTTTGGCTTTTGTGGTGACAGGCAGCTGAACCCCTGTTTTGTTCAGTTACAATATTCTATTATGAACAATACACTTGGCAGAATATCTAGGTATGTGTGTACATGTCTTGCTTATATATAAATTTGTAATTTTTATTTCCTGTTATATGAACTCTATAATTTGAAAAGTGATGAGAAAACAAGTGCAAATAGAATGATGTATGCATTTGTGTGTGTTACACAATTTTTAATAGCTAAAACCATGATTTCCTGATAACCTACTAAAGTTTGATTACTGATTCTTTAATTACGCTTTGCTACAATTGACTACTGTTTTCGTAAGGTCATAGTCTGTGTTTGTAAAGCCACGATTGGAATGATATGCTTTTGCTTCTTCTGTAGCTCTGGTCATGTTAAAATAGAGAGGACACCATCCCTGCTAATGTATCGCACTGAAATGGATATTTTCTCTCCTTTTTTAGACTTGTACTCATAAACTTGAAGTTTTACTACATTAAAACGTAATCCTGACTGGCATTGAATTTCTTGAAGAGATAACAGTTGAAGGGAAAGAAGAACGAGGAAGATGGAGATATGCCAGGAAAAACAGAATGCTCATTTTACACAGGAGCCTGTGAAATTGAAAGTAGTGGATAAGCGCTAAGGAGGAACCGCAAATATTTGGAAGTGTAGGGCAAGCTGAAAGAATTTTAATAAAGGAAATGCGAAGTTCTTCTGTTTCTGTTGATCTCCATCTGATGTTTGCTGTGAGGTTTACCTTGTCTTGCATTTTTAAAGGGAAATTGGACCTTATCACTCATTCAATTTTACGATTTACAGAGGCAGCATTTGTCGCGATTGACAGGCATGTTATTGTCTTTCTTATCAGAGACATTTGGTAATTTCTTTTTTAAGTCTAGTCTCTCAATCTGTAGCTTCCTTTGTTTCCTCATTGCAATAAGTTACTGAATAATATCTCTTTTGTTTTATTTTGTTTTGTTTTCCCTCTTCCCACTGACCTCTATTCATTCTGACATTCTGTGTCACAAATACCTCTGATTTAGGTATGAACCATTTTCCTGTCATACTTCTTGGATATTTTGTTGCTAGAAAAAACAAACAAACAAACAAACAAAAAAACTACTTCTCCTGATTGTTTATCCTTTCCTAAAACCACTTTAGTGATTATCTGAAAATATTTTGTAATGCCTGTAAGGAGATATTACAAGTTAATTTTCAAATAAATATAAAGTGCATTGTGCATTTACTAACACTCATAAGTTGGATTTCCTCATGTGTTATTTGGCATTAAGCTGTGAGTAAATTTGGGGGAACCCCATGTGCTAGTGTTTTTGTGTCCACTTTACTGGGTCCTTTGGTTTCAAATGTCTTAATTGCAGAAGTGCAGATTGTTTGCAGCTCAAGGCTGCACTCTCAAGAAAACTTCTGCTCCTTCTTAATTACCTAGAAGACTTTGGATTAGGGGCTTGCTGGAATGATATTATAAGAAATACCTCTTATCTGGAAGAGCATATAACTGATTGCTGACCGCTTGCTCTCCCTTCAATTACTTACTTACTGGAACCCCAAGACACCTTACCTCATGGTGAGCTCACTGCCATATAGCTCACGTTTCCCTTCTGTCTCTGAACTTCCATGTGCGGAGCTCTCATACATATGTATGTAATTAAATGTGGTCATTGTCTCTTGCTAATCTGTCTCATGGTTATTCGTTCATTAGACCAACCACAAGAACCTTAAGGTTAGAAGAAAGTTTCTTTCTCCACACCAGCAGGAAATCCTAAATGTGCAGCCAAGTTATAAGCGGTATTTTAGGCTAGCTTTTAAAATATTTCATATATATTATGTATTTTTCAGAGAGGGAATCACTATGGTTAATGTGTTTGGAATTATCTTTATATGTAGATAAATTTTGAATTCTTTTCACAAATAAAAATTTTATGATTAAGATATTTTATTCACTAAAACATTTACATTAAACCCTTGACATATTCCATATTTACTTCCTTTTAAAATCACATAACTTTATTTATCTCACAATTAAATTTTTCAAAATGTCTTTCTATTTTTAAAAGAATAATTTTTTTTCAAATATTCACTACCTCAAATACTACCAGATCTTATTAGTCTATACATCATTTAAAATCATTAAGAAAAATGTTACTTTTTCAAAATAAAAAAAAAGACACAGCAAAATTATATATTTAAGAATATTAATGCTGGGAAAGTCTGCCTTAAAAAAATATGTTATTCTTTTTCAAGTATGAAACACTTCCACCATTATTGAACTTCTTAACAAGTTTCTATCCATTTTATGCAGCTTGTTTTGAATTCAATATTTTAAGGTAATTTAAAAAACATTTCATAAGACTTAGATCACTAAACAGAAGTTGTACATAAATATTCAGCTTACTTATATTACTTTGAACATAAAATATATAGCATATGTATACATATTTGATTCAAATTTATAGTGAAAATAGTTTATAATTTTAAACTGAAGTAAATAACTTAATTCTTAAGAACAAGAAAATGTGTTTTAGAGCTTCCTACAAAATTAATTGACATTATCATCCACATTAAGTATTACAAGACATATCAGATGAACACTTCTTAACTATGAATTCCACTTTGTAATTCTTATAGAAGCCAAATTAATACTTCTTTTTAGTAGAATAGTAACTGACTTAAAAGGAACACATCTGCTTATCAAATAAGAAAACAGATGAACAAATGTATTCCTAACTGGAGCTTCATGTTTATATGAACTGATTTTTAAATGATAGTTTCTCTTTTAATTATTTTAGGATGATAATGCATTTATTTATAGGGAACAGTCTTACTTTATATTTAGTCTCCTACTGTAACTATTAATAATATTTCCTTTAATTTTCTAAAATGGGCAATGTCCTGGGGTAGACAGTTAAATCATATGGCTCTTCTGCTTCTATTTAAGTGTTTAAGTGAGAAAGGATAGCGAAATATGTGGGTCATTGAATTATAGTCATTTCTTTCCTAGACCTTGTGTGGGTATAATCAGTTTCTGTCTCAAAATCCTATTTTGGTTACAAAAGTGTTAATGTCAAATTTTTCATATAATTAACTTATTTACATCAAGTTATGACTATCTGTCTTGCTTAAATTGCATGATCAGATAAACTAACTTATCTTCCAGAAGGACACTTGTGAAATGGAAAGGAGAAATAGGTCAGTTTTAAAGCTCTGCATTAAAATTATATATGGGATGTCTACTTATTTATGAGCCATCACCAGTGTAGCTTTTTATTGTCATCAACAATGAAATAATGTGTAAGAAAGTTATTTGTAACTTATTAAACAATCATAAAACAAAAAGGTGACAATAGTAGCCATCACAGCTGTTCACAAAATATAGTCAGCTCTCCTGCTTCTGGAAATACAGCAGCACTGATCTCTGTTGCCCCTTTGAAGCTAAACAAATGGCCAAGAAAGAAAAGCAGTCCATGATTTTTCACCTTCCCTTTCCATGAAGGCTTAAATCAAAATTAAGCTTTTCTGTAACCTGGTCTGCTATAACTATCTGAGTGGAACCTGCTATATGTTTATAGCATGGGTGAGAAGTAAAGTTTTATGTTAAGCCACTGAGATTTTAATGTACTTCGCTACCATAATATGACCTAGCTAAATTAATTGCTAAAATTACCTTCTTGAGGAGTACTGATCAGATTCTGTGAAAAACAATTGTACTTCTTGCTTTCAGAGCTGAATACCATTTCACGTCCCAGCCACTCCCAACACCTTGGTTCTCTCTTGTCAGGAGGTCCGATGGCCGTGAGAGTGCTTGACCACATGGTCTGCAATCCTTTTGTGAGGAAAAAAGTCATGACTATTAGAGTGAAAAGAGATTTTAGGAATTACGTAGTTTAACTCCACCATTTAGCTAGATCATAGGGAAAGTATAACATAAACTAAGCTCTGGTAGTCACTCATGTGAACTTGGCCAAGGTACTTAATCTTCGTGATTTTATTTTCCTTACGTTTAAAAATGTTGATAATCACAGCTTTCTGTCAGGTTTATTTAAAAGATTAAGTGAGCTGTCCTGTGAACCCAAAGGTTGATTCCCAGCCAGGGCACATAACCAGGTTGCAAGTCAGGTCTCCAGCCAGGTTCATAGCTGGAGGCAGGTGAAAGGCAACCGTACATTGATGTTTCTCTTCCTCTCTGCCTTCCTCCCTTGCCCCCTGCCCTCTTCTCTGAAAATAATAAATAAAATACTTTTTAAAAAATTAAAAAGTAATAAATAAAAGCTTAAGCGAGTACGAGATACTGTGATCACAGAAGATCTCTGCAATCCTTTATTGTTAACAGTTTCATCAGGTTAGACAGGTAAAAAGCAGCAGAGCTTGAGCTTATGAATAACACTTATAAAGAGCCTTACTATTTTATTTTTACATCCTTTAGCTACTTTCTACAAACTTCACAACCAACTTGTCATTTAGCCAGAACATGAATTGCTATTATTCCATAATAGTCAGCTGAGACCCAGAAAGTGTATGGTTTCTCCAAAATCATCCTGTTAGAATACAGCACAACTAGAGCTTGAACCAGTGGTCTCTGACTTGAATATCACAATACTTTTTTCCACCACCTTGAAGCCTAAACTTGGTACTATGGACTTTCTAACCAGAGCTTTACCACTAAAAATAACCTTTGTAAAATAGGTATTTCTGATTTTCTCAATGCTCAACCCACAATAATAATAGTTAACAGTATTGAACAATACTTGTCATGTTTTAGAGTATATTGATTAGGGAAAAAATAAAAATAAATTCCTATGTAATAAACAATATGTATGGCTTTTGTTTATCAACTGCTGGGAAGTAGCCTCTAAATCCTTGATTTTTTCTTAGTGATAAGAGTGTCTTTGTCACCTACAGTAATCCTTGATGATAAGTTTATGCTAAGAAGGTGACTGATGGAGCATCCCTAGATAGTGTATGCTGAATAGATGACCTAGGATAGGGGCTGGCCAAGTTGGAAGACCAATTAATTATAAGGCTGAGAGTTTTGAGCTGTGTGGTATCTCAACCTAGCCCCTGGGTAGGACAGGTGTCTAGTATTGAGTTAATAGGCACTGATCGAATCAATCACATTTATGTAATAAAACCCCAGTTAAAAACTCTGAAAAATAAAGCTTAGGTATGTTTTCCTGATTAATAACAGTAATGTGTATATTGTATTGTCACATGTTATATGCTAAGAGGGTGACAGGTACTGATGCCATGGGGAGAGGACAACGGAAGCTTACTAATTTCAACCCTATGAAGCTGGTTCTGATTTGTTTTCATTTGTTATAATAAACCTGTATTCATGAATGTAGCACTTTCCCAAGTTCTGTGAGTCATTTTGTTGAATTGTTGAGAGGGTAGAGAAAAACTACTGAATTATTAGTCAGCTAATGAAAAGGTTGCATGGTTTGAGGATCCCTGAAGTTGCAGCTGGTATCTGAAGTGAGTGTGACTATAACTTATGAAGTATAGTTAAACTTTTGGTAGATGTGCCAGAAGATAGTTCACAATAATACTTAGAGGAAAAGCTTTAAGTTTTTCAACATTGTATATAATATTAGCTGTGAGCTTTTCATAATTGACTTTATTATGGTTAAATAATTTCATTATATTTTTAGTTCCTTGAGAGGTTTTTGTTATGAATGGGTATTAAGTTATGTCAAATGTTTTTTTTTCTGCAGCTTTTGAGGTGATTATGTCAGTTTTATCCTTCAATCCATTAATGTGGTGTTTCATATTAATTAATTCCATAAATTGAATCATCCTTTCATTTCAGGGCTACCTTTCATTCATATAAGTGTATGATCCTTTTAATATATCATTAAATGTGGTTTACTAGTATTTTGCTAAAGATTTTTATTTTTATGCTCATTAGGGGTATATTAATCTATAGTTTCCTTTTCTTGTCTTATCTTTGTCTAGCTTCAATATCAGGGTAATGCTGCCTCATAAAATGAGATTGTAATTGTTCCTCTTTTATGCTTCTGAAGGGATGTGGTTGTAGAATGTTAAGCAAACCAAGGACATTACTTAAAGAAAAAAGTTACTTTAGCAAAATGGAAAACAAAAATACAAAAACAAATGACACTGAATATGATAGAGAGGCAGCATACATTGTAAACATGATATATAAAAGATAGGACATTATAAAAAAGATCTGCTGACTTTAGACTTGGAAGATTCTTCTTTTGAGTAATAATGTTTGAAGAATGTAAGGTTATGTTTGTTTCCCTATAGATCTGATCCCACAACTTTATTTACATTGGATACTTATTTTCACATGGTCTTAGATTTTAAGTACTGTTTAATGGTCCTCCATTTATAAAAAACCTATAAATAAAGTATAAACAAGAAGTATAACAATAGACTGGTACATAAATATATATTAATTTCATAATTATATACTTAAATATATTAACATGTTTATAGGCAATACTTATATATAATTAAGGTTTATGAATACAAAAATTGGAAATAAAGATTAGGAAATAAGATGTTAAAAAAAAGTGTAAACATTATATCTACTTTCTCTGTAATCCCCCTAGTTTCTTCCAAAGTCTGCAAAGTTATTGTTTATGTTTGGTTCTCTAGAATTTCAACTTCAATGGGAAATTTTATGTTCGTAATTTAAAAAATAATTTTATTTTAATATTTTATTTATTTATTTTTAGACTGAAGGGGGAAAAGGGAAAAAGAGAAGAAGAGAAATAGTGATCAGTTGCTTCTCTCATGCCCCCAACTAGGAAGTTGTCCTGCAACCCAGGCATGTACCTTCGCTGGGAATCAAACCAGCATTCAATCCACTGAGCCACACAAACCAACACTATGTTTATGATTTATTAAGTGGATGTTTTCAGAAGAAATTAGTAAGACTATGAGAGAACCAGGGTAAGGATGAGGAAGGAGATGAACAGGTGTCATTTTAGATAAACTAGGTTATAATCCCCTAACAGCTTTAGGGAATAAATGACAATATGGTGAGCCATGACTAGGGAACAGGAAGTGGAACTTCTGTACACCTCCAGCACTCAAATTTCTAACTGACAATGAGTTGAAGTATGGAGAAAGGAAGAAGGTGACTGCTTTACTCCTAGGTATTTTTAAGAATGTGAGTGTGTGGTTAATTTGACATGTCAACTTGACGGGGCCACTGGCTGCCCAGACTTCTGGCCAAATATTATTCTGGGTATGTCTGTGAGAATGTATCTAAATGATATTAATATTTGAACCAACAGAGTAAAGCAGATTGCCCTTCATAATCTGGGTGGGCCTCATCAAGTCAGTTGAGGACCAAAGTTGAATGCAGAAGGTTACTTTCTAATGAGTGAGAAATAATTTCTGCATGACTATCTTTTACCAGTACATTTAGTTTTCTTCCTGCCTTCAAACTTGAACTGAAACACCAGCTCTTCCTAGATCTCAAGCCTGCTGGTCTGCTGACTGGAAATATACTATCAGCTTCCCTGATTCTCAGGTTTTCAGAGTTAGATTGAAACTATACTATCAGCATATCTGAATATTGAGCTTGCAAGTTGCAAATCTTGGGACTTGTGAGCCTTCATAATTTGGTAAACCATTCCTTCTAAAAACTCATTCTCTAGATGGATAGATATAGGTATAGATATCTATATATACAGGTTGGGCAAAAGTAGGTTGACAGTTGTAAGTATGCAAATCAAAGAGTTTACTGTCTTATTATTATTAATTATAGTTTTATTTTTAAATAAAATTATAGTTTATAATTTTATTTTCCATATAAACAACTGTAAGCCTACTTTTGCCCCACCCTGTATATCTGTCTTATTGGTTCTGTTTCTCTGTAATTCCCTAATTCATTGACAGATGGACTCCATAAAACAAGTAAAATCCACCAGGAAATATCAGTCCATGTGAGGTAATGACAGAAACACATCAAGAAACAATAAAAACAATCTCAATGTATTTGGATTGGGACTGCTGCTGTAAGTATGCAACCTGTTTTTATTAAGGAACCCATGCCACCTTAGACTGTCCTATATATAATTATATAAGAAGGGTATATATCCTTTATATATTCTAGGAAACATATAACACAAAAATAGCATCTCCATCTAGCCTTTCTCTCCCTATCACTACTTCAGCAGACTTTGTGAAGGTTGGAGTTTTGTATAAGCACTTACAAAAATCTTGACTCTGTCAACTTTACCTTATAGTGAACTTTGTTTTCAATGAATTTTACTCCCTCATTTAGCACATAGTATATTCTAAGGTAATTTCTAGAATTTCAAATTTACTTAATTTTTATGTAGGTTCTCTAGCTTTTACTCTTAGCAAAGCTATTTCTTATGTCATATAACTGCAGTGTTCTTGGAAACTTAGGTTTCCAAACAATTCAGAAAGACAAATAAAAACATTATAAATTGATCAAAATATAAGCAATCTGTTCATTAAAGCTAAACCACATCTTAGCAGAGAGTGACCTGTTTATTTACTTATTATTGAGAGTGCAAAAGCTACCTTTGAAAATGTTAGAATCAAAGCATACAATCATAGAGAAACTTTTAGAACCTTGGAGATCACTTTGTCCAATATACTTTTTCACCATAAAAGTAAACTAAGGAAGAGGATATAAAGTCAACTGAGGAGTAAATAATATATGCGAAACCACTTTTTATTTTACATTTTTAACAACTTGATCAGCAATTATTTTTAGTTGAAGTTCAATATAAAGCCATTTATATACAATACATTTTTAATGTTGAAATCTTTTTGTGTGTGACTCTGAATTCAACCCAGAAAATGCCTCAGAAGCAATTATCTAATAAATGTTTTATTAAAAGGAATGTATCATCTATAGAGAATAGAATATTTTAAATAGTTGATCATTACACATTTTAAAGAAAACAATAATAGTGACGGGGGGGGCAACAAGAACAGCAACAATATCAATAATGTAATTATACTTATATGTATTTGCTCCTTAAAGGGTCTCATATGTTCAGTGCTTTATTGCTCTATTTTATATGTGAGCAAGCCAGGATCTGACCCTCGGGACTATGGCTCAGGAAATTATCTTCTCAATTGCTACACTTTTCTGTAGAACACATATGGTCTGAACACCTTGAACACCAAACATATTTAAAACAGTTGAATATACATCTAAGTCATTTCCACATAAACTTATCAGAGACTTATGAATTTAAGTACTATTTCATGGTTTTTCTTGTTTTGTTCTGTTTTTCTTTTTCTGTAAACATCAAGCAATGGACATTTATTAGATGTAATTTGATGATCAAGTGGGAAAACTACGTGCTTCATCGCCACTTGGTAAGTTTTTGATCAATGCCATTTACTATTTGAAAATGAAGATGGTGGTCCTGATCCACTGTTAAAGGGTCTATGCATGGGTTGATTTTGTGGTTAATGATGGATTGTATAGGCTATAATAACCATTCTTAGCAGAGAGTGCCCAGGCATAGAAGTTGGGGTAGTGTGGTTGCTTTAATTTTTGCTTGGTAAGCAGCCATCTGTCTTCTGCCAAGTCACCTAACACTATAAGAATCATTTTCCTCTTCTTAAAATAAGTAGGTTGAAGTTTGGACCTAAGTCAGCTTGAAGATTCCCTCCAGGTATATTCTAACATTATGTGATCTTAGAATCTAAGCCTCATTAGCAGGGGGTAAGAATCAAAATGAGGCCAGAATGAAATACATTACATTGCTTTTTATATGTGGCAGATACCGTTGGCTTTGAGATTTCCATTTTTAATTTCTGTTTTGAGATCCTTTTTCCCCTACTCTATGCTTTTTCAGAAACCTTGCCAAAGGTTGGATAAAATTAGTTCTTTGGGTATTTTACAAATTATTTAACAAGCTAGAGTACAAAAACTGAAGAAGTTAAACGTCTAAATTTTCAAAACAAACCTTAAGTCAGTCAGCCTATCAGTTGTTCCCTGCTGAACTGAAATGACAATGAAATACATTATCATACCTTATCCACGTAGATAAGTTATGCAATGTGTTGAGAGAAAATGATGATTTTGGACCTGCTCTCTGGAAGAGATACCCTTACTTGGCATTCTTCACTCTAATCCTTGAACAGGGTGCCTGAGTAATGAGATGCTGGCTAGAACAATTGGAAAACAGTGAATTAGTGGGAGGTAAAAAAGATGTCTGCAACAGCTGAAGCAAAATGAACTTTTCTGCTGAAAAAAAAAATATAGCTTAGTTACAACCCTTTGAGCTTAGCCATCAATCCACCTGCAGGCAGGACAAGTGTGGGTGATACATGGGAAGAATATTTTAAAATCTGCTTGCACTGGCCTTTCTGGAAATTTGCCCAGGAAAAAGAGCCTAGGAAAAATCATTGGGAACAAGCAAATTTTATTACATTTGTGCAGAACCGGAGAGCTGTGGAAACTAATTGGACAGACTACCATGGCTAAGCAGATAAAAATTTCATCATTAATAATTATTATGACAGAAAACTCTTTCAGCTGTTTTTCTCTAATATCTGTTGCAGAGATTAAGTAAGTATGTGCATTAGTTTTGTATGATTTCATGATGGGAAAAATACTTTCCTCGTGTGTCCTTATAAAGCTACACCTGCTCTCTTGTAACTTGCTAAATCTATGAAGTTAGCTTTCAAATATTGCTATGCTGCCAAATTGAAGTAGTAGGAACACATTTTTCTAAAATTGGAAGCATTTTATGTTGAATGCTTAAGAAAATCACAAAAGTCAAGTGCTTCATTCCTTTAAAATAAATGTGTGTTTGACATCTTGAATTATGCAAAGCATTTATAACACTAAATAATAACAATATACTTTTTCTTTAATGTGAACAGAATCTTTTTGTCAGCAGAGTGAAACATCCTATTAAAAATAATATTAATGTTCACCGCACTGTGTATTATTGTCTTTTGTTGACATCAGTTGAATGACTATGATTTATTCCAAATAAGATATTTTTAATGAAAATATATCACAGAGACAAGCTGAAGCATTTTCAGTAATATTTTAACAGCTTCAGAAGGAGATACTGTGGTGTTAAAGAGAAGCATATGACTCTTGGTGTCAATGCCAGAGAGCTATAGTTTTAATGTGTTGAATCAGTTACAAGTGATGACATGAATGATTTGATTTTATAATAGCAACTTAATTTGAAAGGAGACTTTTTACTCAGGGACTTGGACAAAATTTTATAACAAAGTTATAAAGAATTAAAATTTGATGAAAAGTTTTTAGGTAACTTATTTTCAATAAAAAATAAATGTCAGGATATGGTGATTAAATTCATAGGCAATATAATGGGCACAGTATAAGTGTTCAGAGTTATTTTTATAAAACTATTTAATACTTAGCTATTGAGATAGTCATCCTAATCTTTATTTATTTAAATATTTTATCTATTATTTTTAGAGAGAGAGCAAGGGAGAGAGGGAGAGAGACATTAATGTATGGTTGCCTTTCACTAGCCTCCAGCTACAGACCTGGCTGGCTACCTGGCTTGCAACCTGGTTATGTGCCCTGGCTGGGGAATCGAACCAGTGACCTTTGGGTTCGCAGGCTGGTACCTTATCCACTGAGCCACCAGCCAGGGCCCTCTAACCTTTATTTATTTAAAGGATTCTGACATCTCAAATTAGAATGTTTTAGGACAGGGTGCATTTATTAACAATTGAGGTATCAAAATAATGGAATCCATAACACCTAAAATAGAATAAAATTTACCAAAAGCTGAGCCATCCTATGCTCTTTTGGAATGTATTAGTAATGAGGAACTCACTTTAAAAGACTAGCAGTAACATTATGAAACCAAGAATCGTAGATCACTCCCGATAACCATAAAGCAATTATTACTGCGCATTGCCAGTGAAGCTATTGTTTTAGGACTCATGCTGGTATACCTTGGAATAAATTCTGACCAGATATAACAAAATGATAGAAGCTACATTCAAACTAAAAGTGATACTTATAAAAGACAACAACTTCTTTTAACGTTGGTTGGCATCCTTATATTATCTCTAACTGTAGTCTAATTTCTATCTTATTCTCTTCATAGGGGACATAGTACATGCTTTAGAATAGATTTGTTGTAGAGACTATATTATTAACTTTGGTCGCCCTGATTCAAACTGTAATTAAATAATTCTGTAAAGAGTTGTTGAATGGATGTCTTTCAGCAACTAGGATCCTTAAGATTATAATTTTTGTAAGGACTTGTCTGTTGTCTGCCTTGTGAACATAGTCTCATATCTTATATAGGGCATTAATATGGTACATAATCATTCCAAAAAAAAAAAAAAAACCCAAAAAACTCCTTCCTCAATTCAGTAACCACAATGGTCCATAGCTAGTAACTGGGAGGACAAGGAATTCAATTCCAAGCTGCCAACTCCTTGCTCAGGAGTTTTAGGGACTATTCTGAATGTGTAAGTGACAGGGTATGAGCATCAAATTCATGGATATATTTCTTGCTGAATTGAAACATTACTATTGTATAAACTATGTGTATAGTGAATAGCTTGGCCCAGTAACTTGATTTGTTTTTGTGACATGGTTTTATGGTTTGCTATTTATGGAAATGCCTTTAAGTTACAGTTTATGCTGCATATCATGATTCTAGAGAATTCTCCGGTAGGGCCACTGATTCAATTCTCAGAGGAAAAATTAGATTTTCCATGGAAATTTTTCCCCATAGAGTTCATACTCCCAACTTTACTTGAAAATGCCCACCTTGTTCTAAAGGAAAAATCCATGACCAAATATGAACAAACATTGACCATTTCCCATTTCCCATCTGCAGCCCTAAATCATTTGTTAACCAAGTGGGCAACTGTTAGGAATTATATTAAATATTACCTAAACTTCTTTCCAGCTTTAAATTGATATGACATTAATAGCTATCAAGTATGCACATTTTATCTATTTACATTTTTTTTTTTTTAAATATGGAACGCTTCACAAATTTGCGTGTCATCCTTGCACAGGGGCCATGCTAATCTTCTCTGTATCATTCCAATTTTAGTATATGTGCTGCCGAAGGGAGCATTCTATTTACATTTTTTAAACAATTCAATGAAATTAATATTCACATCCCCAATTTGAGATGAAGAAAATGAGACAGAGAGGAAATTCAAGCCTCCTCAATTTAACACAAACTTAAATATTCTGCAAAAAAAAAAAAAAGGTAAAGACAACCTCTTAAGTATACTATAGTTCATAGTATTTTATGAACATAGAATATGATAGAAAATATTGTGATTATTTGTCAGCTAAGAAGTAATGTATACACTG
>PVIW01015046.1:0-21064 GCA_004026585.1 Noctilio leporinus | reverse complement strand
GTTTGAAGTCCGGGATTGTGATTCCTCCTACCTTGTTCTTCTTTCTCAAGATTGTGGTGGCTATTCGTGGGCGTTTTTGGCTCCATATAAATTTTTGAAGTATATTTTCTATTTCTGTGAAGTCTGTCATTGGTATTTTAATTGGGATTGCATTGAATATGTAGATTGCTTTGGGTAGTATGGACATTTTAATGATGTTCATTCTTCCCATCCACGAACATGGTATATGCTTCCATTTATTTGTGTCTTCCTTGATTTCTTTCTTCATTGTTCTGTAGTTTTCTGAGTACAGGTCTTTGACTTCCTTAGTTAAGTTGATTCCTAGGTACTTTATTTTTCTTGTTGCTATGGTAAATGGGATTTGTTTTTTCGCTTCTATTTCTGTTGTTTCATTATTGGTATACAAAAATACTTTTGATTTCTGGATATTGACTTTATACCCAGCTATTTTGCTAAATTTGCTTATTAGGTCAAGTAAGTTTTTGGTGGAGCCAATCGGGTTTTGTATGTACACTATCATATCATCTGCAAATAATGACAGTTTGACTTCCTCCTTTCCAATTTGGATACCTTTGATTCCTTTTTCTTCTCTGATGGCTATAGCTAGAACAAGACAATGTTGAATAGAAGTGGAGAAAGTGGACAGCCTTGTCTCGTTCTTGATCTTAGGGGGAAAGCTTTCAGTTTTTGTCCTTTAAGTATGATGCTGGCTTCAGGTTTCTCATATATGGCCTTTATGATGTTGAGGTATGCTCCCTCTATTCCCATTTTGCTGAGGGTTTTTATCATAAAAGGTTGCTGTACTTTATCAAATGCTTTTTCAGCATCTATTGATATCATCATATGATTTTTATCTTTCAATTTGTTAATGTGGTGTATTACATTGATTGATTTATGAATGTTGTACCATCCTTGCATCCCTGGGATGAAACCCACTTGATCATGGTGTATGATCTTTGTAATATACTGCTGAATCCGGTTGGCCAATATTTTGTTCAGAATTTTAGCATCTATGTTCATCAGAGATATTGGTCTGTAGCTTTCTTTCTTAGTTGTGTCTTGCCCTGGTTTGGGGATTAGAATAATATTGGCCTCATAGAAAGAGTTTAAGAGTCTTCCCTCTTCCTGTATTTTTTGGTATACGGTGAGAAGGATAGGAATTAGTTCTTCTTTAAATGTTTGGTAAAATTCACCTGTGTAGCCATCTGGTCCAGGGCTTCTGTGCTTTGGGAGATTTTGGGTTACTTCTTTAATTTCACTAGTTGTTATTGGCCTGTTCAGGCTTTCTCCTTCTTCTGGGTTCAGTTTTGGTAGATTATACATTTCCAGAAATGTGTCCATTGCATCCAGGTTGTCATATTTTTTGTCATATAGTTGATTGTAGTAATTTCTTACAATCTTTTATATTTCTGAGGGATCAGTTGTGATTTCTCTACTGTCGTTTCTGATTCTGTTGATTTGGGTCCTCTCTCTCTTTTTCTTGATGAGTCTGGATAAAGGCTTGTCAATTTTGTTTATTTTTTCAAAGAACCAGTTCCTGGACCTGTTGATTCTTTGAATTGTAGTTTGAATCTCTGAGTTATTTAGTTCTGCTCTGATCTTGATGATTTCCTTCCTTCTACTTGCTCTGGGATTTGTTTGTTGTTGCTCCTCTAGTGCTTGCAGCTTTATGGTTAGGTTGTTTTTATAAACTTCTTGTAACCTCTTTTGGAAGGCCTGTATGGCTATAAATTTCCCCCTGAGAACTGCCTTTGCTGTATCCCATAGGTTTTGGGCTGTTGTGTGTTCATTGTCATTTGTTTCCAGGAACTTTTTGATTTCATCTTTGATCTCATTGTTAACCCACTCATTGCTTAAAAGCATGCTATTCAGTCTCCATGAGTGAGAGAATTTTTTATTTTTTCCCTTGAGATTGGTTTCTAGTTTCAAGCCATTGTGATCTGAGAAGATGCTTTGTATGATTTCACTTTTCCTGTATTTGTGGAGGCTTGTCATGTGACATACCATGTGGTCTATCTTAGAGAATGATTCATATGCATTTGAAAAGAATGTGTATTTAGCTTCTTTGGGGTAAAGGACTCTGTATACATCAGTTAGGTCCATTTCCTCTAGAGTGTTGTTCAATGCCACAACATCTTTGGGGATTTTTTGTTTGGAAGATCTGTCCATTGTTGATAGTGGGGTATTAAAATCCCCTACTATTAGTGTGTTGCTGTCTATGTCTTTCTTAAAGTCTTCCAAGATTTTCCTTATATATTTCGGAGCTCCTATGTTGGTTGCGTATATGTTTACCAGAGTTATTTCTTCTTCATGAATTTTTCCCTTAAGTGTTATATAATGTCCTTCTTTGTCCCTTTTTATGGCCTTCATTGTAAAATCTATTTTGTCTGAAATCAGTGTTGCTACTCCAGGTTTTTTTTTCGTGTGCATTTTCTTGATATATAGTTTTCCATCCCTTCACTCTCCATCTGTGTCAATCTTTTGTTCTGAGGTGGGTCTCTTGAAGACAGCATATATGTGGGTCATGTTGTCTTATCCATTCGGCTACCCTATGTCTTCTGATTGGTGCATTTAATCCATTTACATTTAAGGTTATTATTGATTGATACTTATTCATTGCCATTTTCTCCCTTTGTACCTGTATTCCTCTTCAGCTTTCTCTGTTTCTTCATTTTGTTTATTTATTTATTTTTAAAGCAGATCCTTTAGCATTTCTTGCAATGCTGGTTTGGTAGAGATGTATTCTTTGAGTCTTTTTTTTTTTTTTTGGTCTGGGAAACTCATTATTTCTCTTTCTATCTTGAATGAGAGCCTTGCTGGGTAGAGTATTCTTGGTTGCAGGCCTTTGTTTACCATGACTTGCAATACTTTTTGCCATTCCCTTCTGGCTTGAATTGTTTCTGTTGAATAATCATTTGATAGCCTTATTGGTGCCCCCTTATATGTTATTTGTCATTCCTCTCTTGATGCTTTTACGGTTCTCTCTTTGTCTTTGAAATTAGGCATTTTAATAATAATGTGCCTTGGTGTTGGTCTGTTTGGATTGATCTTCATTGAGACCCTCTGTGCTTCCTGAACTTGATTAATGTTTTCACTCCTCATGTTGGGGAAACTTTCTATCATGACTTTTTTGAACAGGTTTTCCATTCCTTCTTCCTCTTCTCCTTCTGGTATCCCTATGATATGGATGTTGTTACGTTTCATGTTGTCCTGCAGCTCTCTTAAACCCTCTTTAGCCTAGTTCAGCCTTATTTCATTCTCTTGCACTGTCTTGGAGTATTTGTCTGCATTATCCTCCAACTTGCTGATCTGGTCCTCTGCTTCCTCTAGCCTACTGTTGATTCCTTCTACTGTATTCTTCAATTCAGAAATTGTATTCTTCATTTCCTCCTGGCACTTATTGATAGTTTCTATGTCCTTTTTGATGCTGTGGTAGCTCTCAGTACGTTCCTTGTAACTTCCCTGGAGTTGTTTATAGTTTTCTTTGAGCTGGCTAAGCTCATTGAGCTTCTCTATCATCATTCTTTTGAATTCCTTATCTGATATTTCATGTGCCTCTGTTTTATTGGGTGGTATTTCTGGGGATTCTTCCTTTTCCTTTTGGTGATGGACTGATTCTTTTTTTCCCCCATTTTGGGTGTCTGTTGTTGCTTGCTTTTTGTTTTGTTGTTGTTTTTTTTTTTTTTTTTTTTCCCCTGCATTAACCTGGTTTGCTTCCTTGCCTTAGTTGAGCACCTTTCTGCGTTAGGAGATTTGTGGAGTTCAATGTTGCAGTCTCCCAGATTTTCTCCACTTGTTGTTCTTGGTGTGGCTTTTATTTGGGCTGTCTGGTTGTATTCTGCATTGGTTGTGTATGTTGCTTTTTTCCTTCAAGTCAAGATGCTCCTTCTATCCTTTCTCACATAAATGAGGTGAGGGAGAATCAGAAAGCCTCAAGTATGAGTGAACAGTGTAAGCCTATGTATATAGTTGCCGCAACTGCCTCCCTGTTCACCCTTAGTGTTCCCTGATTAGTCCAGGTGGAGCCAGGACCTGTGGGCTTTTAGCAGGAAAAAATAAAAATAAAAAGATAATAATAAGAAGAAAGGATTTATATGGCTATTCACCCTTAATAATCCCTGATTGGTCCAGATGGAACCAGGGCCTGAGGGCTTTTAGCAGGAAAAAAACCATATATGTATGGGTTTAGGTGGCTGTTCACCCTTAATGATCCCTGATTGGTCCAGGTGGAGCCAGGACCCGTGGAATTATAGCAGAGCGGGGGAAAAAAAGAAAATTAAAAAAATTTTAAAAAGAAAAAGAAAAAAAAGTAAAAAATAATAAGAAAAAGAAATAATAATATTAATAAAGAAAGGGTTTAGGTGGATGTTCACCCTTTATGATCCCTGATTGGTCCAGGTGGAGCCAGGACCTGAGGGCTTTAACAGGAAGAAAAGAAAAGAAAATGGAAGGAAAAAAAGAAAAAGGAAGAAAAAAAAGAATAAAGAAAGGGTTTAGGTGGCAGGGGAGGGGAGGAATACTTAGATTGAGGACTGGGAATGTGTTGTAGCCAGAGAGTGAGTAGACTTTAAATCAAGAGTAGGGGGAGGGTTTTGGGTATTTAGGTGGATTGAGATAGGTGGGGATTAAAAATATATGAGAAGTAACTCGTGAAAAGGATATGTTGGGAATTAATAGTTCATATAGCTCTTGGTGTAACTCAGGTGCTTGAGATTAGCAGCGATCCATTTCCTGAGTCTGCCTCTTTTTCTTGGTCAGGTCTCTGCAGTCTACAGTCTAGCTGGTCTTGGAGTGGCAGGGCCAATGATTGTCACAGTTAGGGCTGATTCTAAGTGTCAGCCCCCAGGTGGGCTGGGCCTTCAGTAGCCTAGCTGGGTGTTAGGGCTACTGGTGTTCTGGGGCCTGCAGGGTGTTCCCTCCAACTCCTGGTGGAGGTTCCTGCCTCTGATTGGCACCTGGCACCCCTTTAGGGCAGCCTGCAACCTTGCTGGTTCCTGTGATGACTGGCCCTGCCCTCACAGCTCCTGGAGGAGGCAGCGCCCGTCTGCCAACAGTGCCTGGGGTCTGCCAACACTGCTCAGCTCCCTGGGCGAGAGCCAATCCTCCAAGCAGACCAGCTATCCGAGGAGTCCTTCATAAGGCCTCTGTGATGTGCCCCTCCCAGCACGACTGCAGTGTGGCCTTTGTCTCTGGGAATGGGCGGGTCAGTTGCCCCAGCTACAAGTTCCCGGTTTGCAGTTTGGAGTTTCCGTGAGAGCCTAGGGGCCTGTGTGAGTGTGCAGGGCTGGGCCTCCCCCCTCACAGGGACTTCAAGCTGCTGTTTCCCTGGTGGCCCAGCAGCACCGTTTTCAACCCTCTCCCTGCCCCGGCCAGTGTACTTTCCTGCTCCCCGAATCCTGCTCCCTGCAGGACTCTTCTCCTCCACCTCTGGCCCAGTGAGGAGCTTCCTCTCCCTGTTGCCAGAGCGAGTCTCTCACACAGTCACTCCCCTGCAGGAGTTCAATTCCTCGTTCCCTCCAGCGTTTGCCCTTGCTGCCCACACTTCACTGTTCAGATTTCTAGTCACCAGGGAGCCTGGAGCTGGCCTCAGTTAAACACGCCCCTCTGGGTAGAGCCGCCATTGCCCAGAGCTGACCTCAGCCTGCCAGCTGGTTTGGAACTGTCTCACCTGCTCTCCTGTGGGTCTCTGCTGTCTCTGGGCTGTGCTCCCCTGAGTCCAGACACTGACCGCTCCAACTCCTAGGGACCTGAAGACGTCTCACGCTCCCTATTCTGTCCTCCATCTGCTCTGGTACTCGAGAACACCATCAGCACTGCTCTCTATTCTGTTGCCATCTTTGATCCTCCTATGTGTCTTCTTTAAAGAAGTAGCTATTTAAATCCCTTACAAAAGTTTAAATCTGGTTGTTTGATTTTTTTGTTGTTGAATTGTCCTTGTGATTCTTAACTATGTTTTTCTAAGTAATTTCTGCTATTTTCCTTCTTTTAACTTTTTTATATTTTGTAAGCAAAGTGTGCCTTCTTAGAACTGTGTTGTGTAGTTTCAGCATTCGTTTAGGAATAAGTACAAAGAACTAAAATAAATGAATAAATAAATAAATGCAAAAGAAATGTAGCAGCTTCCAAAAGGAATTTGGTGAATTATTATATATTTCACAATCAAGTCTTAAGAAAATGAGTAAGTTGAATCATGTAAGCTGAAAAAATATAGAGATAGAGATGATTAGCTAATTTAAAGCTTAAAATAGGGCTCTAACAATGCCACCCAGATTCTTTGCTGCCTCTATGTCTACTCTGCTGAGATGACCTTTCCCAGTGTGGGTTTGAGATGTTTCATCTCAGCTGACTATAAGTTAGAGGTTCCCGCAACTTTCTCCTCAAGTTCAATTACCTTGATAGAGTGACTCACAGAACTCAGAGAAACATTTACTTCCAGTGTATAATAAAAGACAGATGAATAATCAGATAGGATATATAGGGCAAGGTCCAGAAGTGTACCAAGGACAGGAGCTTCTGTCCCCATGGAACTGGAGAGTACCACCCTCCCAGTATATACAGTAGATTCTTTCACCAACCTAGAAACTCATCAAATCTTGTTCAACAGATTTTATAGAGTCTGTTCTATAACCAGCCATGTTCCCAGAGGTTGGTAGGTATAGTTTCAAGATCCAAACTTTCTATTCACTTGGACTTGCTGGTGACTAGCTCCATCCTGAAGCTATCTTGGAACCCATCTTAAGTCTTCTCATTAACATAAACTCAAGAGGAGTCTTTTATTAATAAGAAAAGACACTCAGGAATTGCCATTGGGTTTAGGAACTCTGTGCCTCTGCTCCAGGAAACACACCCTTTAACTAGGTTCCCCAGCGGTTAACTTTTTGTCCCATTTGCTTTAGCATTCTTTTTCTGTCCCCTACTTTATACATGTATTATCTGCATGTGTGTATAATGTAACTTTATCTGAACCATGGGCAAATGAGTTGCAGATGTGATGACCCTTTATGTCCAAATACCTCAGTGTATATTACCTTAAAAAAAGAATGCCAATCATAACAGAATTATCAAATTATAATTATCAAAATCAAGTATTAAACATGATATAATATCAGCAGCTAATCTACAGACCTTATTTAAATTTTAGTAATTGTACCAATAACATCTTTTTTATAGGAAAAGAAAACCAGAGATTATGAATTGTGTTCTGTTGTCACAGAATTACTTTAAATACTGCAGAATTCCTCTGCATAAGTTTGTAACATTTTGCATTCACACCAGCAATACAGTATATTAATACACTAGCACTACACTTACCTATATCCACTGAGAAAGAATAGATCCAGGTCACTCACCAATAAGCTCAACTTCTTAAAATTGAGTCTTCATATCCTGATTGGTCTGATTTGGGTCATGTGTTCTTCCCTGAACCTCATTATTCTTGCCAGGAGAAATGGGTTGTTTTAATTAGCTTAGTCTAGGTCACAAACTCCTCTGGAGGAGCCCAGGGCTAGATTCAGGCTCACCTGAAGCATGAGGTCTGTGGGGAGAAGGGTGGGGTTTGCTCAAGAGTTGGGGAGAGGTGGTTTCCCAAAGCACAGTGGGGTAGTATTTCTATAAAGTAGAGCAGGGTGAAAACAACAACAAATATCCAAAATACTTTCTTGTTAATAGATACCCAACATATACCCCTAAACAAATGCCTACTATGCTTGGCAAAAGAAAGACAGATATAGCAAAACTATAGCAATAATAAATAATGAGAATAATGGCCCCTCCTGTCTCTTTCATATGAGCCACACATATAAGTTCTAGTCACTTTTTAAATATGATTTGTTCTCATTTACTATGTAGCTTTGATGTGCACTTTTTAAAAAATAATAGGTTTGAAAGGAATAAGATATTTAGGAACTTAAAAACTAGAACATAGGTAGATTTGACTGAATTTTTCTTTTCATGAAGTAAATATTTTAATCTCTCTTTTTTTATTCATAAAACCACTCTAAGAGAGGTATTTTGATCTATCTATTTCCTTATTTATTTATTTTCAGTTTAATAAATTCTCACAACAGTTCTAGGTAGCAACTGAAAATTGCATATTTATCCTATGTTTGAAAAGTATGTACTTAAAAATAAAAGTGTGTACTTGAAATAATTTCACTGAATGTTACTCAAGTAAATAAACTTAAACTTAGTTTTGTTGTTGTTCTTCTAAGCCATAGGTTTTCTGAAATTGTGAACTTTCTAAAAGTACTTAGGTGCTATTTTTCCTCTCAACTTCTCACACGCAAAAATATCTTAAAAACTTCTATTGTTAGAATGTTTGTTATTTTGGCTTTTCAAATGACAGAATTTTCATCTTCTACAGAAACTGGAGGGTTCTGGGCATAGGGTGATGGTTTGTTACTGTTCCATATTTCTTCTTAAGTTTGCGTTTCTTCTCATTGTAAACTTCTCAATGACCAAATGGCCTAACAGATCTTAGGCCAATCATGCTTCTTGTGCTCTCAGCACTATACTCTTGGCAGTTTCTTTAGGCCCAGGGACATAAATCATTCCAGATATATCTTATCCAAAACAAATTGATTTCTTGTTTTAGATCCAAAGAGTATGTGGAAAAGTATTTTCTGAACCTAAGTGCTGAACATTAGTGTACTTTGAAGTGTACACATGTAATCCCCCTAATCATTAGACCTCAAAAAGTCCTACCATTCTTTGATGTGGGAATTACTTTTCTATTTTTCATAATTAACCTTTTATTTTCCACTCAGCAGAGAACAGAAATGTCAAAAAATCCCATTTAAGTTAGTCTCTTGTCCATTGTTGTAATCAACAATTAGACAAATATTAAATAAGGGAAATCCAGTTGTAGATGTAAGTAACCTCCAAACCTATAGATAATTTTTTAGTTTATTTTATGGGCATGCACATTCTCTCTCTCCCTCTCTCTCTCCCTCTCTCTCTCTTTTTGGAGCACACCACACCCTTCTCCCTCTTCTTTCAAGGTGTTTACTTTTGCTCTCTCTCTCTCCTAAGCTCCAAGAGCCCTTCTTTTTGCCTCTGTAACTTGTTTCCTGAGCCCACACAGCCCAGCTGGCTCACTTTCTACCTCTGTGACTTTATAAATAAACTTTCACTTGTATTTAAGGAGGGGGTCATTTATTTCAGCAAAACTGATGACAATTGCCAGAAGCAAGATATCAAATGCTCCAGAGAATGACAGTTGTGCGGTTTCTTTTATGCAGCATTTGAGATTAAGGAGAGACTAAGAAGAGTATGTTAAGATGAGGGAAAGCAAGGTTGGGACTGGATACAGTTTAGTTAACAAGATTACGTGTTTGAGGGTAGTTATTTCAAAGGTGTGCTAACCTAGATGCACAACAATAGTGGACAAGACTTACTTAAACCAGAGATAAACCTTTTACTAAAGAAGTTACTTGCCTGGGGTAACTACCTGGCAGGAAACCTCCAGCTGTAAATTTATAAACAGATCGCTCTGTGAGGTTCTTTTGTATGGAACCCCTTTATTACCTACACAGTGATGGTCTCTCTGCATCTCTCTTTTCATGTGGGTGTATAGAAGGAAGACAGGACTGTGTTTAGGGAGGTGTTGAAGGATGCTAGGAGGAGGAATGGGCCCTCTGAGATGGAGGCAGCATACTCAGTCCTTAGTTAGCTAAGTACCCACAGCCAAGTCACTGCTACTTTCTGGGGGTTAGATCATGATATCCAAGAAAATTGCTTTAGAATTTCATACAAAAAGGTCATAATTCTTCCAAAAGTGACAATATGAGTTTTCCTAACAGAATCACCATAACTTTGTAACCTCATAATTTGGATTTTCCAGATAGAAGTGATTTGTATATATTTTCTAATAAAATGATAAAATCTATCCTTGGATACTTATATTTTCATTGAACAGAGAAGGTAAGAGGGTGTATTCCTATAGAACATGCCTTTTTGCCCAAGGCAAGGTAAACTGTAGGCCATTTAGGGACAAAACAGTTCCCAAAACCTCTTTTAAAAATCAAAAGGTCGAAAATCAATTTCTAAAATTCCATTTAGAATTTCCAAAATTTCTAAAATTCCACACTGGATGCTCTCATTACAAACCAAATGAATTGTTTTCCTAAGTGGTCTTTGTGTCTGAAGGCTTAGCCTCCAGGACTTCTGATTTTAAAATATTTCACAAGGGCCCTGGCTGGTAGCACAGTGGATAAGGTGCCGGCCAAAGGTCACAGGTTCGATTCCCCAGCCAGGGCATATAACAAGGTTGCAAACCAGGTCTCCAGTCAGGTCTGTGGCTGGAGGCAGGTGAAAAGCAACCATACATTGATGTCTCTCTCCCTTTCTACCTCTCTCCCTTCCCACCCCTCTCCCTTCCCCTCCTTCTAAAAATAATGAAATAAAATCTTAAAAAAAAATATTTCACGAGGTATGTTCATTATTTTATAAGTCAAACAATATCTTCAATTTTCTGTCTTACTGTTACTTAGTCTAGTGATGACAATTAATCGATTCCTTGCCCCTTCAAAATAAAAGTAAAATGATTTAACTACCAGGAAATCTCTTAGGAGAGATTCTTATTAGAGACTATTTATTCATTCTTTTAAAATATTTATTATAGGCATCTATACATGTAATAATGAACTAAAACAAAGGCACCGATCTCATGAAGCTGGATTCTAAGGAGGGAAGACCCGTAACAAGTAAGTGCTGGAGGTAGTGCTGAAAAGAAAAATGAAGCATCGTAAGGATGCAAAGAGCAGATGGAAGTCATGTGTTCCATTTAGGGAAGGTGGTTTAGGAATACTTCTCTGATATGGTGACATTTGAGCAGAGACGTGAATTAAGTTAGGGAGTGAAACATGAGGTTATCCAGAGCAGGGGTTTGCAAACTTTTTCTGAAAGTTACTAGATAGTAAATAATTTTGGCTTTGTAGGCCATACAATATCTGTTGCAACTATTCAACTTTGCCTTTGGGGCAAGAAAACAGCCACAGACAACTTAAGTGAAGGGGTAAAGCTGTATTCCTCTAATTCCTTAATTATGGACAGTGAAATTTGAATTTCATTTACTTTTTATGTGTCACAAAATATTATTTTTCTTTTATTTTTTCCTAACCATTTTAAAACTTAAAATACATTCTTAGCTCATAAATAGGCTATGGGCTGTGTTTGTTGACCCCTGATCTTTGACTTCTGATCTCAAGTAAACACACTCAAGGAGGAGGAACAATTAGACCCGGAAGTAGGAGCAGGTGTGATTTGATAAAAATGAAAGGAAAGGTCCATCTAGAAGCATCAATTAGTAGTCGTCATGGAAGAGAAACCCCCTATATACATTTTACATTAGATTTTTTTGTTTTATTTTGTTTTAAGATTTTTTTATTCATTGTTTTTAGAGAGAAGGGCAGAGAAAGAGGGAGAAATGGACAGAAACATCAACGTATGGTTGCTTTTCACCTGCTTCCAGCTATGGACCTGGCTGGAGACCTGGCTTGCAACCTGGTTATGTGCCCTGACTGGAATCGAACCAGCAACCTTTGGGTTCTCAAGCCAGCGCCAATCCACTGAGCCACCAACCAACCAGGTCTCATTCCACATTAGTTTTACTTAGTTATGTCAAGTTTCTGATTTTTTAAGTATCTTAAAATCAAATTTGTTTTATATTGGACTCCCTTTAGAAGACAGACACCATATTTCAGAGGGGTGGATAGATTTTGGAGACATTCCTTAGAGAAAGTAGGTTTTGAACTGGTTTTGTAAAAGAGCGAAACGCTCAGTTTCTCTGACTCCATCTCATTTCATCATGCATTGTCTCCATGGTCTTCAGACTAATAACACCTACTACTGGTTTGAGTTTTTAAAAGAACATCCCTTGCTAGATAGTGCCTTTCCCAAGGAGTAAGAGGAAATATGTACAAAAACAGTGGTAGTTTTTCAAAAATTTTCAGGAAGCTCTTAAGGTGGACTCAGATCAGCCAGGGTCAAAGGACTAGGAACGAAGAGAATTTGAGGTCTTCCTCAGGCCCCGGCTGGTACCAGATATCTGCAGTTTTCCATGACCTCTTGCCTCTCCCATTTTCACTTCCCTTGACATAAAAGAAACCTAAACTCTGTTCTTAAAATGGTTTTAAGGAAACCATTTCTCAGTAAATAAACTATTCTTTACTCCAAAGTCTGACATTTTAAGTTTTGGCCTTTGAAATGTCAGTCACACAGACTTTTGGACTGGTAACAGTTTGGTTTTGAAAAAAGGACACAGTTTCAACAGATGGGAGTGGAGATAGAAAGAATATTCTATCTAACGTGAATAAAGCCCTTAAAGTAAGAAAGTAGCATGTTGTGGATTACAGGTCCTCCTGATCCTACTCCAAGTAGTGTGTGTGTGTAAGTGTGTGTGTGTGAGAGAGAGAGAGAGAGAGAGAGGGAGAGAGAGAAAGAGAGAGAGTAAGCCTCTAAACAAATTCTAGCATGAGTCAGAATCACCTGGAGGGCTTGTTGAAACCAATGACTAGTCCCCACCCCCAAGAATTTTTATTCTATAGGTCAGGGGGGTGGGGGGTGCATAAATATGCATTCCTAGTAAGTTCCCAGGTGATACGATGCTGCTGTTCCTAGTAACCTGGTTGGAAAACCATTGCCCTACAGGGCTGTCTGATCCACAAGAAAGGTGGGGTCTAGCAGTCTTCTAAGGCCTGACCTTAAAAATGGGGTAGTAGCTGAGACCAGCTATAAAATAAAATGATGCTACAGCCATTGTCAACTTCCTTATGTATGAATTTCCTTCCTCTCCTGCCTTCTTTCCTACAACTATCCAGGAAGGTTCCAAGTTTGTAAACATGTTTCATGCCAAGCTTCTGCTTCTAGATTGAAAAAAAGTGCTGCACAGACATGTTTTGCCATCAACGATAAATGAAACAATAACATGGAGTGACATACAGCAAGCACACTGATGTCCAGAGAGAATACTAGGGTTTCACCAGAAGGACAAAGAAAATTGGAGACATTTAGAAATTGACTCACACAGTGAGTTTGTGTATATTTCTTTTTTTGTTTTTGTTCTTTTTTTTTAAATTTTATTGTTGTTGTATTACATCCATTCCCTTTCTGCTCCCCTCTGTCCCCCTCCTCACCCACCCATTCCCCCCAAAGTCAATCCGACCTGTTGTCCATGTCCATGGCTCCTTTATACTAGGTTCTTGTCTAAGCTGCTCCCCTTCCTTGTCTCTGCCTCCCCCCTCCCCCGAACACCTTTCCCCCTGACAACTGAAGGCCTATTCACTGTATTGATATATTTGGTTCTGTTTTGCTTATTGTTAGTTTTGCTCATTATTATCCCATAATGGGTGAGATGCTATGATATTTGTCCTTCACTGACTGGCTTATTTCACTAAGCATAATATTCTCCAGTTCCATCCATGTTGTTGCAAAGGGTACAAGTTCCTTCTTTCTTTCTGCTATATAGAATTCCATTGTGTAAATGTACCAAAGTTTTGATTCAATCATCCACTGATGGGCACTTAGGCTGTTTTCAGCACTTGGCTATTGTAAATAGTGCTGCTATGAACATAGGTGTACATAGGTTCTTGTGAATTGGTGTTTCAGGGTTCTTTGGCCAAGTAGTGGAATAGCTGGATCAAAACGCAGTTCCATTTTTAGTTTTTTAAGGAAACCCCATACTGTTTTCCACAGTGGCTGCACCAGCCTACATTCCCACCAACAGTGCACAAGGGTTCCCTTAGCCCCACATCCTCGCCAACATTTGTTGTCTGTTGATTTGTTGATGATTGCCATTCTGACAGGTGTGAGGTGGTATCTTATTGTGGTTTTAATTTGCATCTCTCTGATGACTAGTGAGGTTAAGAATTCTTTCATATGCCTCTGGGCCCTTTGTAAATCTTCCTCAGTGAGTTGTCTGTTCAGGTCCTTTGCCCATTTTTTAATTGGGCTGTCTGTCTTCCTGGTGTTGAGTCGCATTAGTTCTTTATATATTTTGGAGATCAAACCCTTGTCTGAGGTATCATTGGCAATTATGTTTTCCCATACAGTTGGTTCCCTTTGAATTTTGCTGATATTTTCTTTAGCTGAATAGAAACTTTTCAATTTGATATAGTCCCATTTGTTGATTCATTCTTTTATTTCCTTTGCCCTTGGTGAAGTATCAGTAAACATATTTCTGTGTAGGATATCCAAAAGTTTACTGCCTATATTTTTCTCCAGGACCTTTATGGTGGCACTGCTTATGTTTAAATCCTTTATCCATCTTGAGTTTATTTTGGTGTATGGTGCCAGTTGGTGGTCTAGTTTTATCTTTTTGTATGTTGCTGACCAGTTCTCCCAACACCATTTGTTGAAGAGACTGTTTTTACTCCATTTGATGTTCCTTCCTCCTTTGTCAAATATTAGTTGACCATAGAGTCCTGGGTCAATTTCTGGGCTCTCTATTCTGTTCCATTGATCTATATGTCTATTCTTATGCCAGTACCATGCTGTTTTGATGACAGTAGCCTTGTAGTATTGTTTGAAGTTCAGTATTGTGATTCCTTCTACCTTCTTTCTCAATATTGCTATGGCTATTCATGGGCATTTTTGGCTCTATATAAATTTTTGAAGTATTTTTTCTATTTCTGTGAAGTCTGTCATTGGTATTTTAATTGGGATTGCATTGAATCTGTAAGATTGCTTTGGGTAGTATGGACATTTGAATGATGTTAATTTTTCCCTTTCATGAACATGGTATATGCTTCCATTTATTTGTGTCTTCCTTGATTTCTTTCTTCATTGTTCTGTAGTTTTCTGAGTACAGGTCTTTTACCTCCTTAGTTAAGTTTATGCCTAGGTACTTTATTTTTCTTGTTGCTATGGCAAATGGGATTTGTTTTTCACCTCTATTTCTGTTGTTTCATTATTGGTATACAAAAATGCTTTTAATTTTTGGATATTGACTTTATACCCAGCTATTTTGCTAAATTTGCTGATTAGGTTGAATAAGTTTTTGGTGGAGCCCATCTGGTTTTGTATGTACACTATCATATCATCTGCAAATAATGACAGTTTGACTTCCTTGTTTCCAATTTGGATACCTTTGATTCCTTTTTCTTCTCTGATGGCTATAGCTAGAACTTCCAAAGCAATGTTGAATAGAAGTGGAGAAAGTGGACAGCCTTGTCTCGTTCCTGATCTTAGGGGAAAAGCTTTCAGTTTTGTCCATTAAGTATGATGTTGGCTTCAGGTTTCTCATAGATGGCCTTTATGATGTTGAGGTATGCTCCCTCTATTCCCATTTTGCTGAGGGTTTTTATCATAAATGGTTGCTGCACTTTATCAAATGCTTTTTCAGCATCTATTGATATGGTCATATGGTTTTTATCTTTCAATTTGTTAATGTGGTGTATTACATTTATTGATTTTTGAATGTTGTACCATCCTTGCATCCCTGGGATGAAGCCCACTAGATCATTGTGTACGATCTTTGTAATATACTGCTGAATCTGATTGGCCAACATTTTGTTGAGAATTTTAGCATCTATGTTCATCAGAGATATTGGCCTGTAGCTTTCTTTCTTAGTTGTATCTTGCCTTAGTTTTGGGATTAGAATAATATTGGCCTCATAGAAAGAGTTTGGGAGTCTTCCCTCTTCCTAAATTTTTTGGTATAGTTTGAGGAGGATAGGAGTTAGTTCTTCTTTAAATGTTTGGTAAAATTCACCTGTGTAGCCATCTGGTCCAGGGCTTTTGTGCTTTGGGAAATTTTGGGTTACTTCTTTAATTTCACTGGTTGTTATTGGCCTATTCAGGCTTTCTGCTTCTTCTGGGTTCAGTTTTGGTAGATTATACATTTCCAGAAATGTGTCCATTTCATCCAGGTTGTCATATTTTTTGTCATATAGTTGTTTGTAGTAATTTCTTACAATCTTTTGTATTTCTGAGGGATCAGTTGTGATTTCTCCTCTGTCAGTTCTGATTCTGTTGATTTGGGTCCTCTTTCTTTTTTTCTTGATGAGTCTGGATAAGGGCTTGTCAATTTTGTTTATTTTTTCAAAGAACCAGTTCCTGGACCTGTTGATTCTTCGAATTGTAGTTTGAATCTCTGAGTTATTTAGTTCTGCTCTGATCTTGATGATTTCCTTCCCTCTACTTGCTCTGGGCTTTGTTTGTTGTTGCTCCTCTAGTTTTTGCAGCTTTGTGGTTAGGTTGTTTTTATAAACTTCTTGTAACCTTTTTTGGAAGGCCTGTATTGCTATAAATTTCCCCCTGAGAACTGCCTTTGCTGTATCCTATAAGTTTTAGGCTGTTGTGTGTTCATTGTCATTTGTTTCCAGGAACGTTTTGAGTTCATCTTTGATCTCATTGTTAACCCCTTCATTGCTTAAAAGCATGTTATTCAGTTTCCATGAGTGAGAGAATTTTTTATTTTTTCCCTTGAGATTGGTTTCTAGTTTCAAGCCATTGTGATCTGAGAAGATGCTTTGTATGATTTCACTTTTCCTGTATTTGTGGAGGCTTGTTTTGTGACATACCATGTGGTCCATCTTAGAGAATGATCCATGTGCATTTGAAAAGAATGTGTATTTTGCTTCTTTGGGGTAAAAGACTGTGTATACATCAGTTAGGTCAATTTCCTCTAGAGTGTTGTTCAACGCCACAACATCTCTGGGGATTTTTTGTTTGGAAGATCTGTCCATTGTTGATAGTGGGGTATTAAAATCCCCTACTATTAGTGTGATGCTGTCTATGTCTTTCTTAAAGTCTTCCAAGATTTTTTTAATATATTTTCGAGCTCCTAGGTTGGGTGCGTATATGTTTACCAGAGTTATTTCTTCTTCATGAATTTTTCCCTTAAGTGTTATATAATGTCCTTCTTTGTCCCTTTTTATGGCCTTCATTGTAAAATCTATTTTGTCTGAAATCAATGTTGCTACTCCAGGTTTTTTTTCGTGTGCATTTGCTTGATATATAGTTTTCCATCCCTTCACTCTCCATCTGTGTCGATCTTCTGTTCTGAGGTGGGTCTCTTGAAGACAGCATATATGTGGGTCATGTTGTCTTATCCATTCGGCTACCCTATGTCTTTTGATTGGTGCATTTAATCCATTTACATTGGTGCCTCTGTTTTTATTGATTGATGCTTATTCATTGCCATTTTCTCCCTTTGTACCTGTATTCCTCTTTGGCTTTCTCTGTTTCTTCATTTTATTTGTTTACTTATTTTTAAAGCAGACCCTTTAGCATTTCTTGCAATGCTGGTTTGGTAGAGATGTGTTCTTTTAGTCTTTTTTTGTCTGGGAAGCTCCTTATTTCTCCTTCTATCTTGAAAGAGAGCCTTGGTGGGTAGAGTATTCTTGGTTGCAGGCCTTTGTTTACCATTACTTGCAATACTTTTTGCCATTCCCTTCTGGTTTGAATTGTTTCTGTTGAATAATCATTTGATAGCCTTATTGGTGCCCCTTTATATGTTATTTGTCGTTTCTGTCTTGATGCTTTTAGGATTCTCTCTTTGTCTTTGAAATTAGGCATTTTAATAATAATGTGCCTTGGTGTTGGTCTTTTTGGGTTAATCTTCATTGAGACCCTCTGTGCTTCCTGAACTTGATTAATGTTTTCACTCAACATGTTAAGGAAATTTTCTATCATGACTTTTTTGAACAGGTTTTCCACTCCTTGTTTTTCTTCTCCAGCTGATATCCGTATGATATGGATGTTGTTATGTTTCATCTTGTTCTGCAGCTCTCTTAAACCCTCTTCAGCCTAGTTCAGCCTTTTTTTATTCTCTTATACTGTTTTGGGGTATTTGTCTACATTATCCTCCAACTTGCTGATCTGGTCCTCTTCTCCCTCTAGCCTACTGTTGATTCCTTCTACTGTATTCTTCAATTCAGAAGTTGTATTCTTCATTTCCTCCTAGCACTTATTGGTAGTTTCTATGTCCTTTTTCATGCTGTTGTAGCTCTCAGTAAGTTCCTTGTAACTTCCCTGGAGTTCTTTATAGTTCTCCTGGAGTTGTTTATAGTTTTCTTTGATGTGGCTGAGCTCACTGAGCTTCTCTATCATCATTCTTTTGAATTCCTTATCTGATATTTCAGGTGCCTCTGTTTCATTTTGTGTTCTTTCTGGGGATTCTTCCTTTCCTTTTGGTGATGGACTGATTCTTTTCTTCCCCATTTTGGGTGTCTGTTCTTGCTTGCTTTTTATTTTATTTTTTATTTTTTCTTGGATTAACCTGCTTTGCTTCCTTGCCTTAGTTGAGTACCCTTCTGTGATAGGAGATTTGTGGAGTTCAATGTTGCAGTCTCCCAGATTTTCTCCACTTGCTGTTCTTGGTGTGTCCTTTATTTGGGCTGTCTGGTTGTATTCTGGATGTGTGGGTTGCTAACCCAGCAGTCCTAAACATGGTCTGATCAGTTTGTGTATATTTCTCACAAATTAAAGGCCCAAATTAAACTTAAGTTCTTAGGCAGCTAATAATATCATAAGTAAGCTGTTTGCATGTATTATTGATTCTTTTGTCTTAACTATTATTTTAGAGTGGCAGTTAGGCAGAAATGAGTAGCACAGTTTTCTTCGATACCATTCACTAGAACCAAATTTCCAGTGATTAGCAAGAAATCTGGATAGCAGACGACTGGAAAATCAATATGCTACAAAAGAAATATGTTTTTTTTTTTTAAACAGAAAATGCCAAAATAAAATTTATTCTTTGTGTTTCAACATTAAACAATGAAAGTGAGTTAAAACATAAAGTGGTACTTCAAAAATATTCAACTTAATGTTGAACTAGAATCTAGTTAAGAATAGAGAGCAAAAACTCAAAGATTGAATAATAAAGATAACTTCTGCATGCTCAGCTTGCTGCTGTCCAATTCCACTTAAGAACTAAGACCTTGTCTGCAGATTGTATGGCCTGACAGGCTAAGGATGGTATCTCACAACCCTCTTTTCATGCACCCAGCTGTGGCTTACTGGGCACTTGATCCAAGGGTAACTTATCTCAGGCTGGCCAGCAACCTACAATGTGGATTGATAAAACTGAGTCATCTAGCTGTGAGAGCTAAGGGCTTGCTGTGGACTGTAGGTAAAGCAAGGGTATGAAAAAGCCCTGTTGCAAAGAGAGGACGGAGTGGACAGACTCACAAGAAAGAAGCAGAGAGGCCATGAGTGAGAGAGTGTGTGGCTGTTCTGTATAGTCCGCTGGTCCAAGCACACATATGTTCTTAAAGTCAACTCTTTCCCTTGATAGAAACTCACGCAGGTTTCTTTAAAAGTATCTAATGCCAGCAGCAGCTGTGTTTCTTACTACTACCATTGTTTCTAACTAGGAAAGCAAAACTTTTATTTTAAAATACTCTCGCTTATATACTGGGAGAACAATGGCTTAGAAGTAGCCATGGACATAGGTTTTCTGAGGTCCAAAGCTTAAACAGACTCAGTGGCCATCTCTTAAAAATAAGAATGCCAAGTTACCCACAAAAACAAACAAACAAAACAAAACAATACAAAAAACAGTGAAGGACCTTAGAAGAGGCCTGTGCAAGGAAGGGGCCTAAAAGCCTGAGATTCGTTAACTTCATAGTAAATTCAACTCTGCTTAAAAGTGAGAATATAATCCTAAAGTGCCCTGTGACTTTAGGCACATCTCTCTTCAACAATTATCATGTGAATTAGTACATGATACCCCACCCACCCTCCCACAAAATTACATTTACTATCTTCCTGCTTAGCTTCAGTGTTTTAAATCGGTAGTTAATAAAACATTTGTGGGCACACCTAGCACTTCTTAAAGGATAAAATAAAATACGATAGAGACGAAAAACATCAGCATGTATTACATGATGTAAGGATGATTATTGTTTTGTGAGGCTTTTGTTTTCAGTTTATAAATATGTATACCAGTGATTCTAAAACTCTTTGGTTTCAGGATCTTTCATACCCTTAAAATTTAGAGAGGGCCCCAAAAAGTGTTTGTGTGTTGTCTATTGATATTACTGCATTAGAAATTAAAGCTGAGAATTTTAAAATACCTGTATTTATCAATTTTCATATTAACAGCTGTTGTGGTCACCCCAGGGAGGCAGGATTAAAGCCAACAATGAGCAGGATGTCTAGGTGGTGACCACCACCAAGCATGCTAACTGTCTCTGTTACCTGTTACCAAGCATGTATTTTGAGCTGCTACCTGCTGGCCAGAGTGCTCTTTGCTGTTCTGCTGCCTGATGGAGAGCTTGTACTTTAAAAACTGTCCTGCTCTGCACTGCCTTTGCTGTCTGTGTCGTACCAAGCCTGCTATAGATATAACCAACCTAACTGGTGCTTATGGCCAGGAGAATGGGATTGAGGCCCTCTTTAAAGTAGCCCTGGATCATGTGTCCCAGTCTTTGCCAGATACTACCCTCTTCAGACCCCTTCACTACCTGTAGTCAGGGAAGCCCCTGAGGATTGAGTGAATCGTCATGATAGAGTGAAAAGAAGTGGGAGTTTTCATACTCTACAGACAGCATTGCCATCATTACATGTGAGGTGCTTGCTGGAGATCTGCTGCTTTTATTCCTTTACTGGGACATCCCTCACTAAGGATGGGATACGGGGTCAGCACAATTAGCTAAACTTCAGGAAGTGCAACTAGCACCAGCCTTTAGCCAGCATTCAGCCATATCTGCACATTTTTATAGATACTTGGGTCCAACCAATGGTAGAAACAACTCCTTATCCAGGATTGTATACTTTTGGGTAAAGAACTCTGGGCATCTGTTGCCTCAGATACCCAAAACATAAACCAAGGTTACACATATCTCTGCACATACTGAAACCACAATGTGAGACCTCACCAAGACACTTCTTCTTTTCTTTTTATTTTTTATTTTTTATTTTTTTTATTTTTTTTTAAATTTTATTGTTGTTGTATTACATCCATCCCCTTTTTGCTCCCCTCTGTCCCCCCACCCACCCACCCATTCCCCCCAAAGTCAATCCCACCTGTTGTCCATGTCCATGGTTCCTTTATACTAGGTTCTTGTCTAAGCTGCTCCCCATCTTTGCCTCTACCTCTCCCTCCCCCCTACCCCGTTCC
>PVIW01015045.1:0-21102 GCA_004026585.1 Noctilio leporinus | reverse complement strand
CTGACCGCATGCCCGCTACCCGGTGGCACTTGTGAACCCTGGGAGAGCCAGGCGGAACTCCTGAAGGTTCCTCCTGGGAGGGTGGCGGTTGGGGCTTCTGATGGGCAGGTGCGGGTGGGCCAGGCCTGGCCACCATCACAGCGAAGCTCCGAGGGAAGCGCGGAGGCCCCGCGCTCCGCAGGGAGAGGGCCAGCGGCTGGGCGCTGTCCCTGCGGTGGCGCCTGCAGCGCCCGAGGCAGGGGTTCAGGAATTTGGCGGCTTATCTGGCCGCTTCATCTCGGAAGGCTGAGAGAGACGATGAGGTTGGCTCTGAGGCATGCGGAATGACGTCACAGAGGGAGAAACTAGTTCTAGGCTCCACCTGCCATTACGGCGAGGACTCTGAGGGAGAAGGTGGGAGCCAGGGTGCGTCCCTCCAGAGCCCTCAGTCCTGGGGAGGTTCACGCAAAGGGGGTCAGATGTGGCGGTTGGGTTGGGTTGTCTCAGGACTCCGAGGGAGATGAGGCTTCCTCTGGGGGCCAAGTGGGAGGTCAGCAGCAGGAGGAACCCCAGGCTTTCCCTGTCTTGCATAAGGAAGGAAAGCCTTCCACGGGGTGGGGTGGGGTGGGGGGATGTGGGGCACTGGCTTTCAGCCCTGAGAGGCCATGGACAGGGTTCCTGAAGAGAGTGGGTTCTATCCTGCCTTCCATGTTGAGAACACCAAACACCCTGAGACTGTCCGTTGTAGAAGTGGCGCCAGAACAGGAGGGTGACCCTGCCTCCGCTAGGCCCCTCTGCGGGAGTACTGCGGGGAGCACTCACCCCAGAGAGGCTGTTTCCACCCTGCCCTCCTGGCAACCCCTCACCCCTCCGCTGCCCAGCCTTTGTGGTCAGCTGTGGTCATCAAAGACGGGGAGTTTTGGAGTCGAGGGAAACATGAGGCGCTTTCTGAGGGGCGCTGTCTCAGGTCACAAGAGGGAGGAAGCCTAGGCCCTGCCAGGCTTCAAGGAGAGAACCATGAGGGAGGAGTGAGAGCACCTCCCCGTCCCGCTCATGGGGGCCCCACAGAAGAGTGCCCCTCACATCAGCCCTGAAGAGACTGGGCAGGGACTGGAGCAAAGAGGCCCCTTACATCCAACACTGACTCCTCCTTTTCTGGCATCTCAGGGACATGTGGCCCTCCCTTAAGGGACCAACCTCAATCAGCAGAAGGGAGGAGCTGCTGGCCCTGTCAGAAATAAATAGGAATACCAAGAATTTGAGACTACTACGGACAGAGGGTTTCCCCAAAAACCCTGCTCTGCTCCCTGTCAACATGGGAACATGAGAACTCAGGCAATGATGGTCACATGTGGTGCCTCTCACTTCCTCTAGGAAGTAGTGGGGCTTGCATCTTGGATGTGAAGCCTTTGCCTGAGCTGGTGTTGAACACATTGAGGGAGGAAAGAAGACACCCCTTCCCCAAATGCAGCACAGATGAGTTTCAGCCCCGAGACACCCTGGGCAGGAGTGGCAGGAGTGGCAGGATGTGGCCTCTCTTTGCTTCTCTCTGGAGGTTCACAAGGGAGAGAAAACCTAGGTGTGAAGGAGGAAGAAGGTCAGCTGGACACAGGGAGCAGGCCAAGGCCAGAATGGGGTGGGGAGCCCCATACAGTACAACAGATAGAACCAGGTGTTCTCTGCCCTTGCTGTCTACCTGGGACAACCAGGGACATGTTTACCTAAAGGGGCTCTCCCTCACTTGTTTTTTCTCCCTCAATTTTTTGGGGAGAAAAACAGACCCCTGTTGTTGGGGTAGGGTCTCAGGAAGGGAGAAACCGTATGGTGGTGAGTGTCATCTGAGTTCAGCAAGAGAAGGACATTAGGCCCTTTGAGGTGTCAAGATGAGCACTCTGATGGACAATATAGAGGACTTCCCAGCCCCATGGAAAGGGGGCTCACTGTAACTTAACCCTGCCATCAGCCCCAGGAGGCCACATAGCAAGGCTGCCAAGTATGTTGTTTTCTGACTTCCCCTTTGGGAGTCTGAGAAAGCTGAGGCTTCTGAGGTATGTGACCTCAGGTTAATAGAGTGCAGTCTCAGGCCCTAGCATGCAGGCATCAAGAGAGGAATTTGAGTGAGCGGTGTCTGAGGACATCCCACCACAGGTAGATGTAGCCTCAGCATGCCCTGTAAATACCCCAGTCCTAGCTGGAGGGCCCCAGCTCCACCCTGTCCCTCCTGTTAACCCCCAGCAGACCACAGTACTGTTGGCCCCATGTGGTATTTTCTTAATTATATCTGAGGAGGACTCAGAAAATTGAGGGCCTTGATCTAAGTAAAGAGACAGAAAAAGTCTTGGGGGGGCCACATCTCTTCAGAAGAGGCAGGAGTCTCAGGCTCTGCCATGCATCAAGATAAGAACCCTTGGTGAGGCCTGAGGTCACCCTCCCCCAAATGAACGACCCCACAGAATCTCAGCCCTGGGAGGATGAGAGCAAGTGTGGCCAGATGTAAGGAACTCTCACATTTCCTATGAGCTCTACCAGGACTCAAGGGGATGAAATGTTTCAGGAAAGTGAGGTCTTGTTTGGAGTGGGAACTTCAGGTCAGCAGAGAGGACAGGTTTTGCCAGGGGTATCTACATTTGTGGTCTTTGCACTTTTTTGGAGTGTCCCAGGAAGGTGAAGGCCTTGGTCTGAGCTGGTGACATCAGAAGAGGGAAGAGTCCCAGGACCTGTGAGGACTCAAAGTAAGGTAAGGACCTTGAAGGAGGATTAAGGGTGCCCCCAACTCACACAGATAGGGCCTCACAGAATCTCCACCCTGTCCCCAGTATCCACTCTGCAAGGATCTGGGCTGGAATGCAGAGATGTGGTATGTCCTCACTTTCTGCATGGGGTAAACAAAGGTGTTTCTGGAATGTGAATCCTTGATCTAAGAGGCTGATTGCAGATTGCCAGAGGAGATGGGCCCGGACCCTGATAGCAGCAAAGAGAAATAACTTGAGAGGTGAAAGAAGGAACCCCCATCCCAGCACAAATGAGATTACGACCCTGCTATCAGCCCAGGGAGACCACAGACATGGGTGGCTGGATGTGATGTCTCCTTTCTTTTGTCTTCATGGTTTCAGGGAAGTGAGTGCCTTGGTCTGAGTACCAAGCAGGTCAGCTGTGGGAGCCACATCAGGTCTGAAGAGGGAGAGTCCCAGTTCTTCCAGGAGTCTGGGGAAGTAACCTGGGTGAGGACCAAAGGTACTTCCCACCCCAAGATAAAGGCTGTGCAGAGCTGGCCGACTTTTGTTCTTAGCTCAGGGAAGACCTAAGTGGTGGTGGCTGGTTATAGTACAGCCTGACTCTCTCTAAGGGTTAGGGAGGTATCTTGGCAAAGTGAGGTTATATTTGGAGGATCTGGTCAGGACCTGTCAGGAGGAAGGGTAAATACCATGGGGGAGGATTGAGGAGCAACCCCCACTGAACTTATGGATCCAAGCCTTTGCCATCAGCACTGGGAAGACCTAACAGAGGTGGCAACATAAGGTACCTGGTCACTTTTGTCCAGGGGTTTTCAGGGAGATGAAGGCTTGTTCTGAAGGGTGCAGACTCAGGACAGGAGAGAGGAGTCCCAGCCCCAGTGGGCATCAGTGTTGAGGGATGAGGGGAACCCTCAGATCAAAGAGAGGGATCCAGGAGCTGCAAGGAGAGGGCTGTGGTGTAAGGCGCTTGTGCTGGGGTCAGCAGAGCTGAGGAGGCCCAGGCAGCGCCAGGAGTCCATGTGAGGCACTGAGCCTGAATGTCTACCAGGGGCTCCATTCACACCCAGACACACCCACTCACAGGCAGGCCCAGGAGCAATGGGCTGTGTTGGCTGGCTGCACCCAGAGGAACTTTCTCATATCCTACAGGTTCACAGGAAACAGACCATCCAGGAAGACAGGAGCCCTGTGAGCCCTTGGATCACCCCCTAAAGGGGAGGCCTGTAAGTCATCCTTGGTCACAGCTGCCAAGGGCAGGTTTCTCTGCCAAGTCCACTGACTCTCTCCATTTCTCCCCCAGGTTTGTGGGATCTCCTCTCCCATTCTCCTGCTTACACTGCTGCCTGCTGCCCCCTACAAGAGTCATCATGTCTCAGTCTATAAAGCATTCAGACCTGGCATCTGAGCCCAACATTCAAGTCCCAAGTGTGCTATCGTTGTCCGTGCCTGAGGATGATGAGGAGTTTTCCTCTGATTCTTTCACCTTCTCCTACCCCTCTTCCAGCCCACCTCCTCCATCTCCTTTGATCCCAGGAACCCCAGAGGAGGAGAAACAGGAGGAGAATGAGATGGAAGAGGAGAATGAAGAGGAGGAGGTTAAGGCAGGGGTAAAGAGGAAGAGGGAGGAAGAGGAGGAAGAGGAGGAAGAGGAGGAAGAGATGGAGGTGCAAGAGAAATCTGCTGCTGAGACAGCAGGTCCTTCCCAGAGTCCTAAAAGATACAGGTCATGGAGCACATCAGTTGGAGGCTCCAGCAGCCAAGCAAATGAGGATACAAGCTCTCTACAGACTTCAGCAGATGCTGAATCTTTGCTTAAAGCTCCCCTAGATGAGAAGGTGGCCCGTTTGGTGCATTTCATGTTCCTTCGCTATCGACTGAAGAAGCCTGTTACAGAGGCAGAAATGGTAAGTGTCCTTAAAAAAAGGGACAAGAGCCAATTCCCTGTGATCTTTAAGAAAGCCTGTAAGTGCTTGGAGGTGATCTCTGGCATTGATGTCAAGGAAGTGGCGCCCGCCACCCACTCCTATGTCCTTGTCAATGCACTGCATCTCACCAATGAGGAGATGCCTGGTGACCTCAAGAGCATACCTAAAAATGGCCTCCTGATGATCATCTTGGGCCTGATCTTCATAGAGGGCAACAGTACCCCTGAGGAAGATATGTGGGAGTTCCTGAATATACTGGGTGTGTATGCTGGGAGGGAGCACTTCATTTATGGAGAGCCTAGGAAGCTCATCACCACAACTTGGGTGCAGGAGAAGTACCTGGAGTACCAGCAGATACCCAATAGTGATCCACCACGCTACAAATTTCTGTGGGGTGCAAGGGCCCAAGCTGAAACCACGAAGTTGCAAGTTCTGGAATTTTTGGTCAAGATCAAAGGGACTGACCCCATTTCCTTCTCACACTGGTATGAGGTGGCTTTAAGAGAAGAGAAAGAGAGAGCCCAGACCAGAGTTGACTCCAAGGGTCATGCTGCTGCCCTCTTCATGGCACAGCAGTAGTCTACAGCCTCTCCTTCCCCAACTGAAGGATGAGCCCGAATCTTCACTCTGTGTCTGGAAAGGGCACTCACAGTCCTACGTAGGGGAGGCTCAGAGTCAGGGTCACGCTGGGAAGGACACAGTACACAACAACTTTGCATTCCTGCTCTGTCCAGGAGACTTGGAGGCTTACCTTTGTTTGTAACTCCTCTTGGTATTTTTGTAATGCTGTTCCTTTTAATGAAATGTTTATTAAGTTTAGACTCTTAAGTTGGTGAATAAAATTCATCTCACATGCATTACTGTGTATCAGGTGTAAGAGGGAGTTTTGATATTTTGAAAAACAAACTGGGGGACCATCCATCTTATTCTGTGATCTGGAAGAAATTAACATGAGACTGGTATAGGGATTTCCTTGGGAATGTGAAAGAAGCTCTCAGAAAAATAAAGGGAAAATGTAACAGGTGGTTAATTTTGGATTCCTTAATCATTGTAGTTTATTCTGTAAAATTAAAAGATATATACCTAAACATATTTGTCTTGTTCAAGGAAGTAGGAGTATTTTCGGCAAATATTAATAAATGTATAAATGCTCACTGACTCATTTTTTGGCTGAACATTAATGGTATATTTTCTCTTTGGAAAGCACTGTGTTAATAGTGAAGGTACTGGCACTGGCAAGACATGCCACTACCCAAAGAATGGTAGGCAGAGGCAAGGAGCTGCACTCACATCAGGAACATGCTGAGATATCTTCCAATACCTAAAGAACAAGTGAAAACGGAGTGAGGAAGTGAGATTCCAGATGTTAGCAGTCAAGTGAAAATGCACTGAGTCAAGGCACTGTGGGGTTTGGAAAACTGCAATTCCTTCTGTGGGAGTTAACTGTAAATTCAGCTCTGGGTGGGGCCAAGCTCTTAGACTGTGTTTTCAAAGTCAGAGGAATGCCTAAAATGGAGAACTGCTTAGTAGTTACTTTTGGATTGTGGATAAACCAGACACAAATCACCCCTGGGGTGGGTATGGAAGGTGTCCTGGGCTCTTGTCCCAGGGCAGCTAACCCAGTGCATGGAGTAGGTGTTCTAGACACATCAATTGCTATGAGGATAGGATGATAGACCCCTGAGGTGGTGCCCAGAAACCTCTACTAGGTCACCTCTCTTCCCTGGCCTGAGAGAGCCAGAGCCAGCTCTGTTACAGTGGCAGTAAAGATAGGTTATCTGGACTAGAATCAGGCCAAGTCAAAGCAGTGTCTCAATTTTGGTGGCAAGGAAATGAATGAAGGTAGCCTTTTGGATGGATGAGTGGCTGGGAGGGAAGGAAGGAGCTGGTTGTTGACTTACCTTCTGCGAACTCTGAATTCTATGAGCTGGGGAAGACTAACCTATACCCAAATTAATAGATCCTCAAACAGGAGAACATTAGCAAGTTTTATTTGTGAAGCTGCACCTTTGCCTGGTTTGATATTCTATCTCCTGTTGAGCTGCATGTTATCTGAGAAAATTCTGGATGAAAACAAAATCCCATAGGAAAGGGTAGTGGGGTCTGGAGTCAGAATACTATTAGAAATTCCTGCTATTCATTCCAGACTCATCCATGTCAGGCACTGTGTCAGATGTTCTCCTGGCTTTGCTTTTGTTCCAGCTGTCCTCCCTGTAAGACAGGGCTTCTCAAACCCATTCAACAGGTCATGAACCTAAGGCTTGCAGAGCTCTGTAATTTCCCCAAGATCTTACTGCTGAGAAGGGACAGGGCTGAGACACAAGCCCTGGTCCCAATTCACCTAGGGCCTGCCTTGTTCCCACTCCTAGCCTCAGGCAGGTTTTCTGCCTCTCAGTCCTCCATCCAGTGTCTTCAGGGACAAAAGGAAGGCCCTTGTGACAAGGTCCTACAAGTGGGCCTAAAGAAGGAAAGGGAAATGAGGATGAAACAATTTGGTGGTTGTCTGAGCTTTGTTTTGGTCCCTCCAGCTCTGAGTCCTGGTATAGCCTACCTAGTAGCTGACTCCACTCAGGTCCTGGCATTAGTGTCCAGTGCTAGCAGTTTCAGGAGGTGCAGCACCCTCTCCCCATCCTCCCCAGTGTGGCCTTGTTTTGTACTGATCTCAGCCTGCCAATAGCCCATGTCATGGTGGGCCCAGCTCTTGTGGTTTTTTAATTTTTTTGAACAACAAAGCCAGGTTTATTGCTATGGGTTAAACTTGCGGACACAGGATCTGAAAAGGAAGGGGTGCACAGAAAGTTGGTGAACATGTCCTCAGGGCCATTGCTGAGTTCTTGGCATCCTGGGAAGCTGATCCATGCACTACAGATGTGCTGATCACTTGCCCATAGGTCAGGCCATCCCACATCCAAAGTTCGAATGGCAACCAAAGGCTCTGGGGAGCAGGGCTCTTTCTGTCCACAGTACTGGCCATGAGTCAATTGCAGAGGTCTGAGCCTGGAGGCAGGTGCTGTGTCCTTAGGAAGGTGTCTTGCCTTGCTGGAAGAGGCTGCCTACTTCTTTTTGGTGGGGGCTTTCAGCAATGTCAGCTTCTTGGGCAGGCTGGTGTTGGCTTTCATCACCACATCATGTTCAATCTTCTTCTGGATCCCAACCATCAGGTTCTTTTTGAGCTTCTGCTGCTGCACAACGCACGCTTTCTTGGGAGCAATAGCACGACCTCCCTTCCTTGGGCCGCGGTTCAGCTCCAAGGTCGCCGTTAGGACCTTGCTCTTCGCCGGCCTCTTCGCTTGAAACTTACGTTGCCCCTGCACCATGATCAGGTGTGCGCCAGACCCTTGTGGTTCTTATTAGGACTGCAAGATGTCCTTCAGCAACAATCATCAGGAAACTTTGAGAAGACATGAGTTTATTACTTACAAGGCCTGGTTGTTGCACAGCACACCTTCAGAGAGACAGGGTGAGGTGAAAGGGAACAGTGGCGAGGGGAATGCATGGGAGGGAGAGTGCCTGGTCTTCTGCTTTTGTTGGGGTTGAGTGTGGGTGCCTAAGGTTCCATGGGCTCACTGTTCATTATAGCAGGGATCTAAAGCACTGGAATAAGGGGAGAAAAAAACCAAACAGCCCATATGGTCAGTTATTGAAATCAACCAAGATTTCTAAAACAAAGGAGCCTCAGTGAGGGGAAGGTGGTTGGTAGCCTGGCCCTTTATCTAGTTCAGGGCCTAGCAGTGTGTAACAGTATCTGGTGTAACATAGACCAATATTAATAGCACAGGACAGCTGTATTTTTAAGTGTGTGAATAGCTCAGAATCTGTGGAAGGCTGCCTGTGTTACGGACATCACCTGGATTATGTTCAAGACGTACACACACCCAGACCTGCATCTGTAGAGTCACTACAGTGAGTAGTTCCAGGTATCTTCCAGCCAGCCCTCAGACATTGGCAAGGGTGTTCTGGACTACTAAATTATTCAAAGTATGTTGCTCCACAAAATTATGCAAGGGAGCAGCTATACTCTTCCTGACATGACATATTGGTGTCTAAGGCAGGGGGTGTTGTCTAGCTTGCCATTGGTCCATGTGTCCCATTGACCTATTTATTCACACTATATTGGGGCATCCAGCTGCTAATGAGAATTTTAGTATTTAACAAATACTCATTTATATAAGTTGTCCAGTACCACCCATACATATTCTCAACTATCTTTCTGAACCCTTCTCCCTACACTGAACTCTAGACTCATAGCACTGACTGCTAGCTTGCCTAGGGCTCTGTGGAGTTGCTTTTGCACAGGGTCCCTCTTGTGGGCTCTGCCAATTGCTCTCCCCAGGTGGCTGTCTGTGCCCTTCACAGACTTATAGTGTCCTGTCTGGTCATATTCCCTGGCTCCTAGTTATTCTGACACTCCTTGCTTCTCAGTAAAGGGGAAATGCCCTGTGGAATTTCAGAATTTTAAATTATGCCCAGAGGAATCCTTTCACTCAGGACATAACTGAATAAATCCAGCTTTATATGCATGAGGGATTAATTTTCTGTTTAACCTAATGAGAAAATGGGAGGCATAAAAATAGCATTGATGCAATATTTTTACACTCAAAAGTTTTACCAAAATTTAAAATATTGGTAAAATAATGTTTTGTGGAAGTGTGGGGTATTTACATTACATCAACTTGGAAGATAATATATTAGAATAAAATTTTGGCAATATTTATAAATATTTAAATATTCAACCCCTTTGCGCATTAACCCAACTTCTACTTTATGTCTTTCTTTTTAGGAAACATACATTTCCCCAAGAATTCATGTTCAAAGATGTTGATTTCAGTTCTATTAATCATAGCAGCCAGTAGGAAACAACCTATGTGTCCATCAGCAGGAGAAGCATCTAGTTAACTATTGCACACACATACTTTAGAATTCTGGGGAGAAAGTACTGTCATGGAAAGATCTGACTCTCACTTTTTAAGTGACAAGTTAATATATACATCATTACCTGTTACTATAGGTAGCAGCTAGAAATGGGCGGCTGGAGGGAGAATAAAGCAGATCCCCGACTGTAACAGTCTAACAAAAACTTAAAACAGGAGGCTTGAAACAAAATGAAGTCAGGTCTCACCAATTAACTCAGCAGACTTGAGCCTGGTCAGATAAGAATGTCAGGTATTCCAAACATCACAGGCAGAAATAGCACAGGGGGAGGGGATTCCTTGAGACTCTGCAATGGGGAAGGGAGCATCTGTAGCAATTTCAGTAAGAAAGAAAGCCTTTTTAGCTGTACATTATTCCCAACGTTTGGAAGGGGAAGAAGGAAAGGGAACCTAAAAGCTGACTAAGGTATACAACCCCTGAACCCCAATAGTCAACACACTCAGATTAGATGAGTGCCCACTTGTAGCCTTGGCTCAAATGTATAGAACATAGTTACTAACATCTTTATTTCCCCTATATGTGGGGCATTTAGACTAGCTGGGTGCCTGCTTGCAGCTCCGTGCTCATGTGTGTTTCATAAATAAACTTGCTATCTCATTTCCACTATCCATGTTGTCCCTTGCTTGAATCATTCCTTCTCTTGTGAGACAAGAACCAAGAAACAAGCTTGTGGGTAAAAGGGTCTTCTGACTCGAGTCTGTCCCCAGTGAAAAGTTAATATATACTTCATTACCGACTATGTAAAGAGAAAAAACACTATATATTTAAATACATATACCTATGTAAGAATAAGCTTCAAATAACATGGACCAGATTATTCATTGTAATTACCTCTGAGATGGAGGTTGAATTTTGGAGGAACTTGATAAAGGGGAGCATTGTGATTGACTTGTATTTTTAGAATTTTTAACAAGAATCTGTGTATTACCTTTGTAAGTGAAGTATTTAAATAAGCCCCAAACCAGAAACAGGTATGTACTAATCAGTTAAAGCATCTGTTAGCTGATATTGTAGACAAAACCTGAAATACGAGTAGTTCTACACAAAACATTTTTGTTGTTGTTGTTCATGTGAATTGTGACTTTTGTTGGCAGGGACTTTCTCCTGTCAGGCAACTAAGAGATCCTAGCTGCTTCTACCTTGTAGGTCCACTATCTTAGCACAGGGTCTGCATGTTTGCTGCTAAAGGGCAAAGGAGGCATGGAAATGGCTTACTGGTTCCTAACTACAAACAGATGTTCCTGGAAGGAAAGACAAGATGCGAATGACACTTGTAGTCTCTCCCATTAATTGCCCTATAGTAAGTGCTCAATAAAAATCGACAATTATAATTTACAGCAGCAACCCTCTTCATTTCTTAAAGAAGTTTTTGAGAAAATCCATGTTTACTTGAAATTCACCAACTTTCTCAAGAGCTGATAATGTGACATGTGCTTTCAAATACAGGACCACATCTAGTTTTCAAAAGAACCTATAAATTTTAGCAGGGAGAACGTACTCTTCTTCATTCAATAGCATTTTCTGCACTGCTTTTTGCAACAATCTTTGTAATCTCAAAAGACTGAAGATTTTCTCTTTCCTTGTGATGATGCATGTTCTAATATTAATTTGTGATCGATCATCTGCTACCTTCTATATGAGGAAACATTCCTGAAGACCTCTACAGGTGCCTTTTCGGTGGGGCAGGTATACAGACAAATGACAATGGAAGAACGGTTGTTTTAGTCAGCTGAGGCTGCTGTAACAAGACATCATATCTTGCAGTTTAAACAACAGAAATTTGTCACAGTTCTGGGGGTTGCAAAGTCCAAGATCAGGGTGCTTGCTGGCAGATCTGGTGACTGGTGAGGCTATTCCCCTGGTTTGCAGACAGCCATCTTCTCAGTTTATCATCACATAGCTAAGGACCCTAATGTTATCATGGGTCTTTACCTTCATGGCCTCATCAAAACCTAATTACTTCCCAAAGGCCCCACCTTCTGATACTACCCCACTAGGGGTTCTGGTTTCAACATGTGAATTTTTTTTTTTTTTTTTTTTACACATCCCTAGCATTTACTCTTCCTCTTTTTTTAAAGATTTTATTTCATTATTTTTAGGAAGAGGGGAAGGGAGAGAGGAAGAGAGGGAGAGAGACATCAAAGTATGGTTGCTTTTCACCTGCCTCCAGCCACAGATCTGACTGGAGACCTGGCTTGCAACCTGGTTACGTGCCCTGGCTGGGGAATCAAACCTGCAACCTTTGGGTTCGCAGGCCGGCACCTTACCCACTGTGCTACCAGCCAGGGCTCCTCAACATGTGAATTTTTGAGGGGCCACAGGCAGTCTGTAAAAATGCCTGATTTTTCTTTTTAAATCAGTGCTAGTATGTCTGCTAAGAAACTGTTCTTGATCTCCTAGAAGGACTCCAAGGATTTTAAGAATTCAGTCTCTGTAGACATTTATCAGAGTGATTTCCATGGTCTTTCCTTATCTACCATTTGTGGGGGAGGCTTTTGTTTTTAACCATGTGAGTAAAAGCATTCCTTTGTGTATGTGTTCAGTGGCCAATTTCAAACAAAGACATAACATTAAAATCCTACTGCAAATGTCAGGTAATTAAAAATTAACCTAACTTCAGAGTTATACCCCAATAGATTATGTCCCAAATCAGACTCTCCTCATAAGCCCATTTGAAAAACATGTAGAGACTTTGTTAAATACACCTTGAGAAAGACCATGCAGTAGCTTCCTGGGAATGCCGTAACAAATTACCACAAACTGGCTGGCTTAAAACAATAGAAATATATTTGCTCATAGTTCTGGAGGCTAACATAAAATAAAGGTATCAACAGGTTGGGTCCTTCTGGAGGCTCTGAGGGAGAACTCCATCCCATGACTCTCTCCTGGCTTCCGCTGATTGCCAACAATCCTTGACTTGCATCCCTCCAAACTCTGCCTTCATTCTTCACACCCCCTTCTTGTGTCTCTGTGTGGTAGATCTCCTTCCACTTTCTATGTGTCATTCATTGTATTTAGGGTCCACCCTAAATGCAAGATAATCTCATTTCAAGATTCCTAATGTAATTACATCTGCAAAGACTCTTTCCAAGTAAGAACACAAGTATAGATACTGGAAATTAGGACCTGGGCATACCTTTTGGGGGATCAGCATTCAAATCACTACAGGTTAATCTAAAAAACACTGTCCAGATCAAACTTTTAAGTTGAAGGGGCTGTTTCTATCATGGCTCCAGAATGACAGATGTAACAGCTTCGGAGATTTTTCAGTGAGTAGGAATGTTCTATTAATGGGGGAAGGCAAGCCACTCTGAGTTGTCCACTAGGAGCTTGGCACAGCCTCTGGAAGAAAGACATAGTGAAGAGCTGGTCAGTAGGCCAATTCCAGAGATGGAATGGTTTGTACTGGATAACCAAACATACAAATTTTTCACTTTTAGCCCTGGCTGGTATGGCTCAGAGGATTGGCGCCAGCCTGCAAACCCAAAGGTTGCTAGTTTGATTCCCAGCCAGGGCATATAGCCAGGTTGCAAGCCAGGTCCGTAGCTGGAGGCAGGCTAAAAGCAACCATACATTGATGCTTCGCTCCCTTTCTTCCTACCTCCCTGAGCTTCTCTCTAGAAAAAATGAATGAAAATATTTTTAAATGGTTTTCACTTTTTTATACTACAAGTACCTGAACTAAGCTTTCATCACCCAAGCAGCCATTGCCAAAAAGCAACCATCTCTAACATGAATATATCAACCATCTCTAATACACACATTGCCAGGCCCTGGACTACATAAAGAGCCAGGCTAACACCTACCTACCACTCCCCAACCCTACCCCAAAGGGGGGCTCCTTTGTTTTAGAAATCTTGGCTGATTTCAATAACTGACCATTGGGGCCACTTATTTTTTTCCCTCATTCCTGAGCTGTAAGTCCCTGAATTTATTATGGTTTAATTTTTTCAATAGTGAGCCCATGGAACCCTAGGCACCCAGACTCAACACCAACAAAAGCAGAAGACCAGGCACTCTCCCTCCCATGCATTCCCCTCGCCACTGTTCCCTTTCACCCCATCCTGCCTCTCTGTGTTATCCAAGGTGTGCTGTGCAACAACCAGGCCTTGTAAGTAATAAACTCATGTCTTCTCAGTTTCCTGATGATTGTTGCTGAAGGACATCTTGCAGTCTTAGTAAGAACCACAAGGGCTGGGCCGGCCATGACATAGGCTATTGGCAGGCTGAGATCAGTACAAAACAAGGCCACACTGGGGAGGATGGGGAGAGGGTGCTGCGCCTCCTGAAACTGCTAGCACTGGACACTAATGCCAGGACCTGGGTGGAGTCAGCTACTAGGTAGGCTATACCAGGACTCAGAGCTGGAGGGACCAAAACAAAGCTCAGACAACCACCAAATTGTTTCATCCTCATTTCCCTTTCCTTCTTTAGGCCCACTTGTAGGACCTTGTCACAAGGGCCTTCCTTTTGTCCCTGAAGACACTGGATGGAGGACTGAGAGGCAGAAAACCTGCCTGAGGCTAGGAGTGGGAACAAGGCAGGCCCTAGGTGAATTGGGACCAGGGCTTGTGTCTCAGCCCTGTCCCTTCTCAGCAGTAAGATCTTGGGGAAATTACAGAGCTCTGCAAGCCTTAGGTTCATGACCTGTTGAATGGGTTTGAGAAGCCCTGTCTTACAGGGAGGACAGCTGGAACAAAAGCAAAGCCAGGAGAACATCTGACACAGTGCCTGACATGGATGAGTCTGGAATGAATAGCAGGAATTTCTAATAGTATTCTGACTCCAGACCCCACTACCCTTTCCTATGGGATTTTGTTTTCATCCAGAATTTTCTCAGATAACATGCAGCTCAACAGGAGATAGAATATCAAACCAGGCAAAGGTGCAGCTTCACAAATAAAACTTGCTAATGTTCTCCTGTTTGAGGATCTATTAATTTGGGTATAGGTTAGTCTTCCCCAGCTCATAGAATTCAGAGTTCGCAGAAGGTAAGTCAACAACCAGCTCCTTCCTTCCCTCCCAGCCACTCATCCATCCAAAAGGCTACCTTCATTCATTTCCTTGCCACCAAAATTGAGACACTGCTTTGACTTGGCCTGATTCTAGTCCAGATAACCTATCTTTACTGCCACTGTAACAGAGCTGGCTCTGGCTCTCTCAGGCCAGGGAAGAGAGGTGACCTAGTAGAGGTTTCTGGGCACCACCTCAGGGGTCTATCATCCTATCCTCATAGCAATTGATGTGTCTAGAACACCTACTCCATGCACTGGGTTAGCTGCCCTGGGACAAGAGCCCAGGACACCTTCCATACCCACCCCAGGGGTGATTTGTGTCTGGTTTATCCACAATCCAAAAGTAACTACTAAGCAGTTCTCCATTTTAGGCATTCCTCTGACTTTGAAAACACAGTCTAAGAGCTTGGCCCCACCCAGAGCTGAATTTACAGTTAACTCCCACAGAAGGAATTGCAGTTTTCCAAACCCCACAGTGCCTTGACTCAGTGCATTTTCACTTGACTGCTAACATCTGGAATCTCACTTCCTCACTCCGTTTTCACTTGTTCTTTAGGTATTGGAAGATATCTCAGCATGTTCCTGATGTGAGTGCAGCTCCTTGCCTCTGCCTACCATTCTTTGGGTAGTGGCATGTCTTGCCAGTGCCAGTACCTTCACTATTAACACAGTGCTTTCCAAAGAGAAAATATACCATTAATGTTCAGCCAAAAAATGAGTCAGTGAGCATTTATACATTTATTAATATTTGCCGAAAATACTCCTACTTCCTTGAACAAGACAAATATGTTTAGGTATATATCTTTTAATTTTACAGAATAAACTACAATGATTAAGGAATCCAAAATTAACCACCTGTTACATTTTCCCTTTATTTTTCTGAGAGCTTCTTTCACATTCCCAAGGAAATCCCTATACCAGTCTCATGTTAATTTCTTCCAGATCACAGAATAAGATGGATGGTCCCCCAGTTTGTTTTTCAAAATATCAAAACTCCCTCTTACACCTGATACACAGTAATGCATGTGAGATGAATTTTATTCACCAACTTAAGAGTCTAAACTTAATAAACATTTCATTAAAAGGAACAGCATTACAAAAATACCAAGAGGAGTTACAAACAAAGGTAAGCCTCCAAGTCTCCTGGACAGAGCAGGAATGCAAAGTTGTTGTGTACTGTGTCCTTCCCAGCGTGACCCTGACTCTGAGCCTCCCCTACGTAGGACTGTGAGTGCCCTTTCCAGACACAGAGTGAAGATTCGGGCTCATCCTTCAGTTGGGGAAGGAGAGGCTGTAGACTACTGCTGTGCCATGAAGAGGGCAGCAGCATGACCCTTGGAGTCAACTCTGGTCTGGGCTCTCTCTTTCTCTTCTCTTAAAGCCACCTCATACCAGTGTGAGAAGGAAATGGGGTCAGTCCCTTTGATCTTGACCAAAAATTCCAGAACTTGCAACTTCGTGGTTTCAGCTTGGGCCCTTGCACCCCACAGAAATTTGTAGCGTGGTGGATCACTATTGGGTATCTGCTGGTACTCCAGGTACTTCTCCTGCACCCAAGTTGTGGTGATGAGCTTCCTAGGCTCTCCATAAATGAAGTGCTCCCTCCCAGCATACACACCCAGTATATTCAGGAACTCCCACATATCTTCCTCAGGGGTACTGTTGCCCTCTATGAAGATCAGGCCCAAGATGATCATCAGGAGGCCATTTTTAGGTATGCTCTTGAGGTCACCAGGCATCTCCTCATTGGTGAGATGCAGTGCATTGACAAGGACATAGGAGTGGGTGGCGGGCGCCACTTCCTTGACATCAATGCCAGAGATCACCTCCAAGCACTTACAGGCTTTCTTAAAGATCACAGGGAATTGGCTCTTGTCCCTTTTTTTAAGGACACTTACCATTTCTGCCTCTGTAACAGGCTTCTTCAGTCGATAGCGAAGGAACATGAAATGCACCAAACGGGCCACCTTCTCATCTAGGGGAGCTTTAAGCAAAGATTCAGCATCTGCTGAAGTCTGTAGAGAGCTTGTATCCTCATTTGCTTGGCTGCTGGAGCCTCCAACTGATGTGCTCCATGACCTGTATCTTTTAGGACTCTGGGAAGGACCTGCTGTCTCAGCAGCAGATTTCTCTTGCACCTCCATCTCTTCCTCCTCTTCCTCCTCTTCCTCCTCTTCCTCCCTCTTCCTCTTTACCCCTGCCTTAACCTCCTCCTCTTCATTCTCCTCTTCCATCTCATTCTCCTCCTGTTTCTCCTCCTCTGGGGTTCCTGGGATCAAAGGAGATGGAGGAGGTGGGCTGGAAGAGGGGTAGGAGAAGGTGAAAGAATCAGAGGAAAACTCCTCATCATCCTCAGGCACGGACAACGATAGCACACTTGGGACTTGAATGTTGGGCTCAGATGCCAGGTCTGAATGCTTTATAGACTGAGACATGATGACTCTTGTAGGGGGCAGCAGGCAGCAGTGTAAGCAGGAGAATGGGAGAGGAGATCCCACAAACCTGGGGGAGAAATGGAGAGAGTCAGTGGACTTGGCAGAGAAACCTGCCCTTGGCAGCTGTGACCAAGGATGACTTACAGGCCTCCCCTTTAGGGGGTGATCCAAGGGCTCACAGGGCTCCTGTCTTCCTGGATGGTCTGTTTCCTGTGAACCTGTAGGATATGAGAAAGTTCCTCTGGGTGCAGCCAGCCAACACAGCCCATTGCTCCTGGGCCTGCCTGTGAGTGGGTGTGTCTGGGTGTGAATGGAGCCCCTGGTAGACATTCAGGCTCAGTGCCTCACATGGACTCCTGGCGCTGCCTGGGCCTCCTCAGCTCTGCTGACCCCAGCACAAGCGCCTTACACCACAGCCCTCTCCTTGCAGCTCCTGGATCCCTCTCTTTGATCTGAGGGTTCCCCTCATCCCTCAACACTGATGCCCACTGGGGCTGGGACTCCTCTCTCCTGTCCTGAGTCTGCACCCTTCAGAACAAGCCTTCATCTCCCTGAAAACCCCTGGACAAAAGTGACCAGGTACCTTATGTTGCCACCTCTGTTAGGTCTTCCCAGTGCTGATGGCAAAGGCTTGGATCCATAAGTTCAGTGGGGGTTGCTCCTCAATCCTCCCCCATGGTATTTACCCTTCCTCCTGACAGGTCCTGACCAGATCCTCCAAATATAACCTCACTTTGCCAAGATACCTCCCTAACCCTTAGAGAGAGTCAGGCTGTACTATAACCAGCCACCACCACTTAGGTCTTCCCTGAGCTAAGAACAAAAGTCGGCCAGCTCTGCACAGCCTTTATCTTGGGGTGGGAAGTACCTTTGGTCCTCACCCAGGTTACTTCCCCAGACTCCTGGAAGAACTGGGACTCTCCCTCTTCAGACCTGATGTGGCTCCCACAGCTGACCTGCTTGGTACTCAGACCAAGGCACTCACTTCCCTGAAACCATGAAGACAAAAGAAAGGAGACATCACATCCAGCCACCCATGTCTGTGGTCTCCCTGGGCTGATAGCAGGGTCGTAATCTCATTTGTGCTGGGATGGGGGTTCCTTCTTTCACCTCTCAAGTTATTTCTCTTTGCTGCTATCAGGGTCCGGGCCCATCTCCTCTGGCAATCTGCAATCAGCCTCTTAGATCAAGGATTCACATTCCAGAAACACCTTTGTTTACCCCATGCAGAAAGTGAGGACATACCACATCTCTGCATTCCAGCCCAGATCCTTGCAGAGTGGATACTGGGGACAGGGTGGAGATTCTGTGAGGCCCTATCTGTGTGAGTTGGGGGCACCCTTAATCCTCCTTCAAGGTCCTTACCTTACTTTGAGTCCTCACAGGTCCTGGGACTCTTCCCTCTTCTGATGTCACCAGCTCAGACCAAGGCCTTCACCTTCCTGGGACACTCCAAAAAAGTGCAAAGACCACAAATGTAGATACCCCTGGCAAAACCTGTCCTCTCTGCTGACCTGAAGTTCCCACTCCAAACAAGACCTCACTTTCCTGAAACATTTCATCCCCTTGAGTCCTGGTAGAGCTCATAGGAAATGTGAGAGTTCCTTACATCTGGCCACACTTGCTCTCATCCTCCCAGGGCTGAGATTCTGTGGGGTCGTTCATTTGGGGGAGGGTGACCTCAGGCCTCACCAAGGGTTCTTATCTTGATGCATGGCAGAGCCTGAGACTCCTGCCTCTTCTGAAGAGATGTGGCCCCCCCAAGACTTTTTCTGTCTCTTTACTTAGATCAAGGCCCTCAATTTTCTGAGTCCTCCTCAGATATAATTAAGAAAATACCACATGGGGCCAACAGTACTGTGGTCTGCTGGGGGTTAACAGGAGGGACAGGGTGGAGCTGGGGCCCTCCAGCTAGGACTGGGGTATTTACAGGGCATGCTGAGGCTACATCTACCTGTGGTGGGATGTCCTCAGACACCGCTCACTCAAATTCCTCTCTTGATGCCTGCATGCTAGGGCCTGAGACTGCACTCTATTAACCTGAGGTCACATACCTCAGAAGCCTCAGCTTTCTCAGACTCCCAAAGGGGAAGTCAGAAAACAACATACTTGGCAGCCTTGCTATGTGGCCTCCTGGGGCTGATGGCAGGGTTAAGTTACAGTGAGCCCCCTTTCCATGGGGCTGGGAAGTCCTCTATATTGTCCATCAGAGTGCTCATCTTGACACCTCAAAGGGCCTAATGTCCTTCTCTTGCTGAACTCAGATGACACTCACCACCATACGGTTTCTCCCTTCCTGAGACCCTACCCCAACAACAGGGGTCTGTTTTTCTCCCCAAAAAATTGAGGGAGAAAAAACAAGTGAGGGAGAGCCCCTTTAGGTAAACATGTCCCTGGTTGTCCCAGGTAGACAGCAAGGGCAGAGAACACCTGGTTCTATCTGTTGTACTGTATGGGGCTCCCCACCCCATTCTGGCCTTGGCCTGCTCCCTGTGTCCAGCTGACCTTCTTCCTCCTTCACACCTAGGTTTTCTCTCCCTTGTGAACCTCCAGAGAGAAGCAAAGAGAGGCCACATCCTGCCACTCCTGCCACTCCTGCCCAGGGTGTCTCGGGGCTGAAACTCATCTGTGCTGCATTTGGGGAAGGGGTGTCTTCTTTCCTCCCTCAATGTGTTCAACACCAGCTCAGGCAAAGGCTTCACATCCAAGATGCAAGCCCCACTACTTCCTAGAGGAAGTGAGAGGCACCACATGTGACCATCATTGCCTGAGTTCTCATGTTCCCATGTTGACAGGGAGCAGAGCAGGGTTTTTGGGGAAACCCTCTGTCCGTAGTAGTCTCAAATTCTTGGTATTCCTATTTATTTCTGACAGGGCCAGCAGCTCCTCCCTTCTGCTGATTGAGGTTGGTCCCTTAAGGGAGGGCCACATGTCCCTGAGATGCCAGAAAAGGAGGAGTCAGTGTTGGATGTAAGGGGCCTCTTTGCTCCAGTCCCTGCCCAGTCTCTTCAGGGCTGATGTGAGGGGCACTCTTCTGTGGGGCCCCCATGAGCGGGACGGGGAGGTGCTCTCACTCCTCCCTCATGGTTCTCTCCTTGAAGCCTGGCAGGGCCTAGGCTTCCTCCCTCTTGTGACCTGAGACAGCGCCCCTCAGAAAGCGCCTCATGTTTCCCTCGACTCCAAAACTCCCCGTCTTTGATGACCACAGCTGACCACAAAGGCTGGGCAGCGGAGGGGTGAGGGGTTGCCAGGAGGGCAGGGTGGAAACAGCCTCTCTGGGGTGAGTGCTCCCCGCAGTACTCCCGCAGAGGGGCCTAGCGGAGGCAGGGTCACCCTCCTGTTCTGGCGCCACTTCTACAACGGACAGTCTCAGGGTGTTTGGTGTTCTCAACATGGAAGGCAGGATAGAACCCACTCTCTTCAGGAACCCTGTCCATGGCCTCTCAGGGCTGAAAGCCAGTGCCCCACATCCCCCCACCCCACCCCACCCCGTGGAAGGCTTTCCTTCCTTATGCAAGACAGGGAAAGCCTGGGGTTCCTCCTGCTGCTGACCTCCCACTTGGCCCCCAGAGGAAGCCTCATCTCCCTCGGAGTCCTGAGACAACCCAACCCAACCGCCACATCTGACCCCCTTTGCGTGAACCTCCCCAGGACTGAGGGCTCTGGAGGGACGCACCCTGGCTCCCACCTTCTCCCTCAGAGTCCTCGCCGTAATGGCAGGTGGAGCCTAGAACTAGTTTCTCCCTCTGTGACGTCATTCCGCATGCCTCAGAGCCAACCTCATCGTCTCTCTCAGCCTTCCGAGATGAAGCGGCCAGATAAGCCGCCAAATTCCTGAACCCCTGCCTCGGGCGCTGCAGGCGCCACCGCAGGGACAGCGCCCAGCCGCTGGCCCTCTCCCTGCGGAGCGCGGGGCCTCCGCGCTTCCCTCGGAGCTTCGCTGTGATGGTGGCCAGGCCTGGCCCACCCGCACCTGCCCATCAGAAGCCCCAACCGCCACCCTCCCAGGAGGAACCTTCAGGAGTTCCGCCTGGCTCTCCCAGGGTTCACAAGTGCCACCGGGTAGCGGGCATGCGGTCAG
>PVIW01015044.1:0-21065 GCA_004026585.1 Noctilio leporinus | reverse complement strand
TTCCCTTTGAATTTTGCTGATATTTTCTTTAGCTGAACAGAAACTTTTCAATTTGATATAGTCCCATTTGTTGATTCGTTCTTTGATTTCCTTTGCCCTTGGTGAAGTATCAGTAAACATATTTTTGCGTAGGATATCCGAAAGTTTACTGCCTATATTTTTCTCCAGGACCTTTATGGTGGCACTGCTTATGTTTAAAACCTTTATCCATCTTGAGCTGTTTCTGGTGTGTGGTGTAAGTTGGTGGTCTAGTTTTATCTTTTTGCGTGTTGCTGTCCAGTTCTCCCAACACCATTTGTTGAAGAGACTGTTTTTACTCCATTGGATGTTCCTTAACCCTTTGTCAAATATTAGTTGACCATAGAGTCCTGGGTTAATTTCTGAGCTCTCTATTCTGTTCCATTGATCTATATGTCTATTCTTATGCCAGTACCAGGCTGTATTGATGACAGTAGCCTTGTAGTATTGTTTGAAGTCCGGTATTGTGATTCCTCCTACCTTGTTCTTCTTTCTCAAGATTGTGGTGGCTATTTGTGGGCGTTTTTGGCTCCATATAAATTTTTGAAGTATTTTTTCTATTTCTGTGAAGTTTGTCATTGGTATTTTAATCGGGATTGCATTGATTATGTAGATTGCTTTGGGTAGTATGGGCATTTTAATGATGTTAATTATTCCCATTCACAAACATGGTATATGCTTCCATTTATTTGTGTCTTCCTTGATTTCTTTTTTCATTGTTCTGTAGTTATCTGAGTACAGGTCTATTACCTCCTTAGTCAAGTTGATTCCTAGGTTCTTTATTTTTCTTGTTGCTATGGTAAATGGGATTTGTTTTTTCGCTTCCATTTCTGTTGTTTCATTATTGGTGTACAAAAATGCTTTTGATTTCTGGATATTGACTTTATACCTAGCTATTTTGCTAAATTTGCTTATTAGGTTGAGTAAAATTTTTTGTGGAGAATAATATTGGCCTCATAGAAAGAGTTTGGGTGTCTTCCCTCTTCCTGAATTTTTTGGTATAGTTTGAGGAGGATAGGAGTTAGTTCTTCTTTAAATGTTAGGTAAAATTGACCTGTGTAGCCATCTGGTCCAGGGCTTTTGTGCTTTGGGAGATTTTGGATTACTTCTTTAATTTCACTACTTGTTATTGGCCTATTCAGGCTTTCTGCTTCTTCTGGGTTCAGTTTTGGTAGATTATACCTTTCCAGAAATGTGTCCATTTCATCCAGGTTGTCATATTTTTTGGTCATATAGTTGTTTGTAGTAATTCCTAACAATCTTTTGTATTTCTGAGGTATCAGTTTTGATTTCCCCTCTTTCAGTTCTGACTTTGTTTATTTGGGTCCTCTCTCTCTTTTTCTTGATGAGTCTGGATGAGGGCTTGTCAATTTTGTTTGTTTTTTCAAAGAACCAGCTCCTGGACCTGTTGATTCTTCAAATTGTAATGTGAATGTCTGAGTTATTTAGTTCTACTCTGATCTTGATGATTTCCTTCCTTCTACTTGCTCTAGGCTTTATTTGTTGTTGCTCCTCTTGTTCTTGCAGCTTTGTGGATAGGTCATTTTTATCAACTTCTTGCAACCTTTTTTGGAAGGCCTGTATTGCTATAAATTTCCCCCTGAGAACTGCCTTTGCTGTATCCCATAGGTTTTGGGCTGTTGTGTGTTCATTGTCATTTGTTTCCAGGAACTTTTTGATTTCATCTTTGATCTCATTGTTGACCCCTTCATTGCTTAAAAGCATGTTATTCAGTCTCCAGGAGTTAGAGAATTTTTGTTTGTTTTTTTTTTCACTTGAGATTGGTTTCTAGTTTCAAGCCATTGTGATCTGAGAAGATACTTTGTATGATTTCAATTTTCCTGTATTTGTGGAGGCTTGTCTTGTGACATACCATGTGGTCTATCTTGGGGAATGATCCATGTGCATTTGAAAAGAATGTGTATTTTGCTTCTTTGGGGTAAAAGACTCTGTATACATCAGTTAGGTCCATTTCCTCTAGAGTGTTGTTCAATGTCACAGCATCTCTGGGGATTTTTTTGTTTGGAAGATCTGTCCATTATTGATAGTGGGGTATTATTATCCCCTACTATTAGTGTGTTGCTGTCTATGTCTTTCTTATAGTCTTCCAATATTTTCCTTATATATTTCAGAGCTCCTATGTTGGGTGCGTATATGTTTATCAGAGTTATTTCTTCTTGATGGATTGTTCCCTTAAGTATTATGAAATGTCCATCTTTGTCCCTTTTTATGGCCTTCATTGTAAAATCTATTTTATCTGAAATCAGTATTGCTACTCCAGCTTTTTTTTTTTTTTTTATGTACATTTGCTTGATATATAGTTTTCCATCCCTTCACTCTCAATCTGTGTCGATCTTTTGTTCTGAGGTGGGTCTTTTGAAGACAGCATATATGTGGGTCATGCTGTCTTATCCGTTAGGCTACCCTATGTCTTTTGATTGGTGCATTTAATCCATTTACATTGAAGGTTATTATTGATTGATAGTTATTCATTGCCATTTTCTCCCTTTGTGTCTGTATTCCTCTTTGGCTTTCTCTGTTTCTTCATTTTATTTGTTTACTTATTTTTAGAGCAGACCCTTTAGCATTTCTTGCCATGCTGGTTTAGTAGAGATGTATTTTTTCAGTCTTTTTTTGTCTGGGAAGCTCCTTATTTCTCCTTCTATCTTGAATGAGAGCCTAGCTGGTTAGAGTATTCTTGGTTGCAGGCCTTTGTTTACCATTATTTGAAATACTTTTTCCATTCCCCTCTGGCTTGAATTGTTTCTGTTGAATAATCATTTGATAGCCTTATTGGAGCCCCTTTGTATGCTATTTGTCTTTTCTCTCTTGATGCTTTTAGGATTCTCTCTTTGTCTTTGAAATTAGCCATTTTAATAATAATGTGCCTTGGTGTTGGTCTGTTTGGGTTGATCCTCATTGGGACCCTCTGTGCTTCCTGAACTGGATTCATGTTTTCACTCATCATGTTGGGGAAATTTTCTATCATGACTTTTTTGAACAGGTTTTCCATTCCTTGTTTCTCTTCTCCTTCTGGTATCCCTATGATACGGGTGTTGTTATGTTTCATGTTGTCCTGCAGCTCTCTTAACCCCTCTCCAATCTTGTTCAGCCTTTTTTTTTTATTCTCTTGTACTGTCTTGGAGCATATGTCTACATTATCCTCTAACTCGCAGATTCGGTTCTCTGCTTCCTCTAGCCTACTGTTGATTCCTTCTATTGTATTCTTCAATTCAGAAATTGTATTCTTCATTTCCTCCTGGTACTTATTGATAGTTTCCATGTCCTTTTTCATGCTGTTGTAGTTCTCAGTAAGTTCTTTGTAACTTCCCTGGAGTTGTTTGTAATTTTTCTGGAGTTCTTTATTATTTCCCTGGAGTTCTTTGTAGTTCTCCTGGAGTTGTTTACAGTTTTCTTTGATGTGGCTGAGCTCACTGAGCTTCTCTATCATCATTCTTTTGAATTCCTTATATGATTTTCCAGGTGCCTCTGTTTCATTTTGTGTTCTCTCTGGGGATTCTTCCTTTCCTTTTGGTGATGGACTCTTGCTTTTTTTCCCCATTTTGGGTGTCTGTTCTTGCTTGCTTTTTATTTATTTATGCTCTTTCCTTGGGTTAACCTGCTTTGTTTCCTTGCCTTATTTGAGCACCCTTCTGGGATAGGAGATTTGTGGAGTTCAATGTTGCTGTCTCCCAGATTTTCTCCACTTGCTGTTCTTGGTGTGTTTTTTATTTGGGCTGTCTGGTTGTATTCTGGGCCTGTGGGCTTTTAGCAGAAACAAAAACAAAAACACAAACAAAGCAAAAAACCAACAAACAAACAAAAAAAAAATACCAAACCAAACCAAACAAAAAAAATGCAAAAGGAAGAAAGAAATAAAAATGATAATAATAATACGAAAAAAGGGTTTAGATGGCTGTTCACCCTTAATAATCCCTTACTGGTCCAGGTGGAGCTTGGACCTGAGGGCTTTTAGGAGAGGAAAAAACAAGAAATAAATTTTAGGTAGAAAGTCACAAGAGAAAGAGAAATCAGTATTGATAAACAAAGGGTTTAGGTGTCTGTACACCCTTTATGGTCTCTGCAAGGTCCAGTTGGAGCCAGGACCAGTGGGTTTTATCAGGGAGAAAAGACAGGAGAAAGAAAGAACAAAAGGGGGGTGGGAGTCACAAGACAAAGATAAATCAATATTAACAAAGAAAGTTTTTAGGTGTTTGTTCCCCCTTTATGATTTCTGATTCATCCAGGTGGAGCCAGAACCTGTGGGCTTTACCAGGAAGAAAGGGAAAAGAAAAAACTAAAAAAAAAAAAAAAAAAAAAAAGAGGAAGGAAGAAAAGAGTAAAGAAAGGGTTTAGGTGGCTGGGGAAGGGAGGAATACTTAGATTGAGGACTGGGAATGCATTGTACCCACAGAGTGAGTAGACTTTAATTCAGGAGTAGGGGGAGGGTCTTGGGTATTTAGGTGGATTGAGGTATGGGGGGGATTAAGTATATGTGAGAAGTAACTTTTGCAAAGGATATGTTGGGGATTAAAAGTTCATATTGCTCTCCGTATAACTCAGGTGCTTGAGTTTAGCAGCAATCCCTTTCCTGAGGCTGCCTCTTTTTCTTGGTCAGGACTTTACAGTCTGTAGTCTATGTTCTAGCCAGTCTTGGCGCATGTCAGGGCCTCTGATTGTCACAGTCAGGGCTGATTCTGAGTGTCCGCCCCCAGGCAGGCTGGGCCTTCTGCAGCCTGGCTGGGTTTTAGGGCTGCCAGTATTCTGGAGCCTGCAGGGTGCCCCCTCCCACTCCTGGCAGAGGTTCTTGCCTGGGAAGAGCTCCCAGCACCCCTGCAGTGCAGCCTGCAACCTCACTGGTCCCTGTGACGACTGTCCCCACCTCTGTAGTTCTGGAAGGAGGCCGCCTCTGTCTGTCAACACTGTCGGGGTCCACCTACACTATCCCGCCCTTATGGGGTGGGCACCACTCCTCCAAGCTAACCAGCTCTCCATGGACTCCTTTACATGGCCTCTGTGATGAGCCCCTCCCAGGTGTGGCCGGTGCGGCCTTTGTCTGCAGCAATGGCTGTTCAGTTGCCTCTGCTACTAGTTCCGAGCCTAGTGCCTCTGCTACTAGGCTCGCTGGCTGGCTGTTTTGAGTTTCTGCGGAGCCTGGGGGACCTGTGTGGTTGTGCAGGGCTGGGCCTCCCCCCTCGCAGGGGCTTCTAGCTGCTGTTTCCCTGGTGGTCCAGCAGCACCTTTTTTGGCCCTCTTGCCGCCCCGGCCGGTGCACTTCTCTGCTCCCCTGCTCTGGCTTCCCACAGGACTCTTCTCCTCTGCCTCTAGCCCCGTGAAGAGCCTCCTCTCCCTGTTGCCGGAGTGTGTCTCTCACACAGTCTCTCCCCTGGAAGAGTTCAATTCTGCGTTCCCTATGGCATTCACCCTCACCCCCTGCACTTCACTGTTGAGACTTCCAGTCGCCAGGGAGCCCAGAGCTGGCCTCAGTCAAATGCACCCCTCTGGGCAGAGCCGCCACTGCCCAGAGCCAACCTTGGCCCGCCAGCCGGTCGGTCAGGAATGCCTCACCTACTGTCCTGCTGGCCTCCTCTGCCTCTGGGCTGTGCTCCCCTGTGTCCAGATGCTCCCCACTCCAATTCCTAGGGTCCTGAAGACGTCTCACACTCCCTATCTTGTCCTCTAGCTGCTTTGGTACTCGAGAACACCATCAGCACTGCTCTCTACCCTGTCACCATCTTAAAAGCTCCCCCTGTTTTTTTATTTTTATTTTTTATTAGCCCTTATAGGACAGCTGTCACAATGCAATCTCACATAATTGGTGCAGATGAAGCTGAGGAAAACTAATTACTGTTAGAGCCATATTACCAAAATACCAATTGAATTTATTGTCCAAAGCAATATATTAATGACTACATGACTATGTGAGGCTTTTTCTAAGGAAAATGTCATAAGACAATCCTCATACCATGATTCATGTCCAAGGGTTATACTTTCTTTGGCTACTTCATTTCCTATAGTGTACATCTGCGAAAGTGTTTTGTAAATATATATTTGTAATCCTTAGTTCCCTAACCTACCATCTTCATCCATTCTACCATAGGGCTTTTTTATTTTTCTTAACAAAGTGCCTTAACATTTTGTATCATAATGGTTTGACAGTGAATATCTCATTTAGCTTATTTATTTTGGCTTTGAAAGCCCCTTATCTGCCCTTCAATTATAAATTATGGCTTTGCTGGGTAGAGCAATATTGGGTGTAGGGTTCTGTTTTTCATTATTTTGAATATTTCTTGCCAAAACCTTCTGAGATCCTTTTCTTTTGCTTATTTTAAGATTTTACCTTTACCATTCACCATTGGCTTTCCTATTATGACACATCTTGAAGTTGGCTTCTTTGCATTAACATGTTTGGGAGTCTCTGTGTTTCCTGGACATTTATGTCTCTTTTCTTCTCCAAATTAGGGAAGGTTGCTTTCAGTGTTTTATTTTTTATTTTTATTTTTGAATAAATTTCCAATTTTTTTTTACATTTCTACTCTGGCATTTCAATGATGCAAATGTTGGAATGTTGAAGTTGTCCCACAGGCTGCTTACAAAACCCTCAATACTTATTCATTCTTATTTTCTTCTTTTTCTTTATAGTCCACACTATTTACTTGATTCTGGGCTTCATCCACTCAGGTGTTGTAGGTATTATTTTTAAATTTCCATTAGTAAGTCCTTTGCTTTACCAAATTCTTTAAGCATCATTATAATCAGGGCTTCACACTGCATCTGATAGATTGCTTGTCTCCATTTTGTATAATTTTTCTGGAGTTTTGATCTGTTCTTTCATTTGGGCCATGTTCCTTTGCCTCCTCATTTTGTCATACTCCCTGGGTTTGTTGCTCTGTAGTAAGTAGAGCTGTTATAACTCCCAGTCTTGGTAGTGTGGCCTAATGTAGTCAGTGTCCTACAGACCCAGTAACACAGCCTCGCCTCTCATCACAGCTTAGTTCTCAAGATGTGTCATTCATGTGGTCTGAGTACACACTCCTCTTGTAGTTGAGCATTGATTGCTGAATGCAATTCAATGAGAGAGACTTGTTTCAGCTGCCAGGTACAAGAAGTGACTGTGATCACTGACCTTCTCTCTTCAAGGAGGGTCAGCTGTGCAGGGGCAGGATATTGGTGCTCAGACATGATCTGTAGCTGTCCACTAACTGTGCAATCTCTGGGGTTTCAGTCTAAGGTCAGCCCCCATCTGTGTTCTGCCCAGAGCCACCCTTCATGAGCTAAAAAGCAATCTGCATATGGCTGTTAATTGTGCTGGGCTTGGAGGTTCCTGGCTAATCTAAACTGTGAACCTAGTTTACTGCTGCTAGTGCCCAGGCTGTGGCTGCTTAGCAAGAGGTACAGAGTATTTTAAGTTGTGAAGCATGAACATAGACCAACCATTCATATGGAAAATTGTTAAAATCTTGGGTGGGCCTGTAATTTGAGTGGGATGTAACCTCACAGGATCTCCAGGTAGGGCAGTACTAGTCATATTGACAGAGTCTGAGATATGGTACCTGCCTGCTGGCTCTGTGGATCTGTGGAGGGAGGGTTCAGAAGAGAGACAATGACCTCCTCTTACACTTCTTTTAGGGAGAATATTTCCCACCAACTCCAGCCTTGATGCCAGACACCAATTCCTCCATTATTGCCACTGATGTCTTTGCCTTTCAAATTGCTACCTAATTGCTGTAACTCAGAGATATTGAAACTGAGTAAGTTTTCAGTGTGGGTTATTTACCAGGATCCATCTGGAACTTGAGAAGTTTTTTCCACCAACTTAGTTCTTTCAAGTTTTTGCAACCAGAAGTTAAGGTGACTTAACTTACCAGTACTGAAATGCTGGGTCATGGGGGCTGGTGTTGAAGTGGGAATACTTGCTTTCAAAATAATTTCCCCAAATTTTTACACCACATGTGAACATGGGAACAGCATGTGCCATGCCCCACCCCACCCCCCGCCATCTACCAGTCTGGATAGGTGTGGTTTACTTAATTCTATAGTTGTTGGACTTCCATTCAAATCAATTTCAAATGACTGTGAGTTATGGTTGTTCTATAGTTTACTCATAGTTTTCTGTGGTTGTTCAAAGAAGTAAGTTGTGTTTACTTGTGTCTACATCTTTGGTGACAATTGTTGAAGATGTTTTTTGCCATTGGCACACAAAAATTCAATTCTTACAGGGATTCCCTCAATGTGTTCCCTCCTTGGCATTAGGTTGGCAATTTCTGACCTCCCTGCAGAGAAGGTGTCTGCTGTGGCTCATCCAGGTGCACCCCATCCTTATTCTTACAGGACAGACATAGATGTGGTTGTGTGGCCACACCAGAATCATTCTTAGACATGGTTCTGAGCCTTTTTTGGCTGGGATGCACACAGAGCTGAGCTGTCCTTGCAGCTGATCCTTTCCCTCAGTGTTTCTGAGATTCTCCTGTAAACGTTCTAGATTTACATTAACTGAGTTTATACTAACTGAATGTTACAGACCCAACAAAACACAGTAGAGTAGGTAATTCTTATTAAAAGGAATTTGAAGTCACATAGTACATTTTGCTTTATCTGTGAAAGGCAGATTATCTATCTTAAAAAAATGATTCAGAACATTGTGAATCTGAAAATGGAAACCTCCCTGCATTACTGTTTTGAGTTCATATTCTGATTAATTTGTAGTTGAAATGCTGTCAAAACAGTCTTCTACTCCATGCACCCCCACTGGCCCATAGGCTCCCACAAAGACTTGAAGTCCTGCCACTGCACCACTGGGGAGAGGGTGGCTCATTGCCCTGGCAAGGGCTGGGGTTAGGCCCAACCCTGCACACCTCCACTGGCCATCAGGCACCCACAATGACTTGAAGTCCTGCCATGGTGCCACCAGGGAGAGGGCAGCACGGAGCCCTGGCAAAGGAAAGGGCCCAGCCCCTCGCACCCACACCAGCCACAGGCTCCCACAAAATATTAAAACTGTGAGCCAGGAACTTCTAGCTGTTGCAACTGGAGCACCCATTGAAGGCAACATAGGCCTCCTCAAGGACCTGGAGAGGGAGGAGTAGTGTTAGCCTTTAGGCTCCATTGTGGACCCTCTGGGGAGCCAGGCACACATCACAGAGGCAATGGTAAAAAACTCAAAGACCTGGAATGCTTAGAAGGTTAGCCTTAGCCCCAGGGGAACCAGGTGCTGTTAGCGGACAGAGGTTACCACCTCTGGGAGCTATAGGTGTTGGACCAGCCATCACAGGAGCCAGCAAGATTGCAGGCCACCCCACATTGAAGCCAGGTGTTCATCACAGGCAGGAACCTCCTCCAGGGGATGGTAGGGGAGAATCAGCCATAGACACCACAGAAATACCCTGCAGGTCTTCACATCGAGTCAGTGAGAGAAGGGAGGGCCCCAAAACACCAGTAACACAGAATCCCAGCTAGGCTATGGGAGGCCTAGCCTACCTGGGGGCTGATACTCAGAATCAGCCCTGACTGTGACAACCATAGGCCCTGCCACTCCAAAACCACACAGCTAGACTGTAGACTGCAGAGACCTGACCAAGAAAAAGAGGCAGACCAAGGAAATGGATAGCTGCTAATCTCAAACATCTCAGTTACACTGAGAGCTCCATGAACTATTAATTCCTAACATATTCTTTTCAAAAGTTACTTCCAACCCTCACATTTACTGAATTTTATGTCATTGCTGTTTTTACCATACTGTATCCCAACTCCTATTTTTACTCCTCCCCTTTCTCAAGCCACATAAATACCCAACATTCTCCTCCTACACTTGATTTAAAGTCTACTCACTCTCCTGCTATAACTCATTCCTAGCACTCAATCTAAGTATTCTGCCCATCCTGAGACACCGAAACCATTTCTTTATTTTTTCTTTTTCTTTCTTTTTTTTCTGGTAAAAGCACACAGGTTCAGGTTTAACCTGGACAAATCAGGGATCACTAAGGTTTAACAGAAAGGTAGATGCAGCAACTATACATATAGGCTTACACTGTTCACTCGTACTTGAGGCTTTCTGATTCTCTCACTCCTCATTTCTATAGAATAGGTAAGTTGGTTTTCTCTCTCATATTCCTGGTATCTTTGCTACTCTTAAGAACCCTTCAAAATTATCTATACTTTAGTCAAATTAATCATTTTCCCCCTTATACAAAGGTCTTAATATATCTGCATCCCTATTAAGACTGTCTCAGTTGCAGCTGAGGGTGTGATTAAGAGTGGGGGATATCTTGGAGGGTATGGGTATATAGTTTTCATAGGCCATCAAAAGGAGGATTAAAGGAGAAAGATATAGTTGGAGGTATGGTTATTTTGCCTGAACTGGTGGTTCAGTTTTAGGAGCAGGTCAAAAACAGTGTATGAGAAAGAATAGAAAGAGTGTCTATCAATCAGCCAACTGGAAGGAAAGAAGCAACATGCACAACCAATCCAAAATATAACCAGACAGCCCAAGTTAACAACATAAAGGTCACCCTAAGAGCAACAAGTGGGGAAAATCTAGGATACTTCAACACTGAACTCCACAAATCTCCTAAGACAGAAGATTGCTCCACAAGAACAGAAAAACAAAGAAGATTAATCCAAGATAATATATATATTAAAACAACAGACAACCAAAATGGGGGGAAAAAAATCAGTTCACCACCAAAGGAAAGGAAGAATTCTCAGGAAGATCACTAAATGAAACAGAGTCAAATAAACTATCAGGTATGGAATTCAAAAGGATGATGATAGAGAAGCTCAAGGAGCTAAGCAGCTCAAAGAAAACTATAAACAACTCCAAGGGAACTACAAAGAACTCCAGGGAAGTTACAAGGAACTTACTGATAGCTACACCAGCATCAAAAAGGACTTAGAAAAGGACTATCAGTAAGAGCCAGGTGGAAATGAAGAATACAATTTCTGAATTGAAGAATACAGTAGGAAAAATCAACAGTAGGCTAGAGGAAGCAGAGGACCAACCAGATTAGCGAGTTGGAGGACAACATAGAGAATAATCCAAGACAGCACAAGAGAATGAAAAAAGGCTGAACAAGAATGAAGTGGTTTTAAGAGAGCTGCAGGACAACATGAAATGTAATAAGATTCATATCATAGGGATACCAGAAGAAGAAGAGAAACAAGGAATGGAAAACCTGTTCAAAAAGGCAATGATAGAAAATTTCCCTAACATGATGAGTGAAAAAGAAACTCAAGTTCAGGAAGCACAGAGGGTCCCAATGAGGATCAACCCAAACAGACCCACTCGAAGACACATTATAATGAAAATGGAAAATTTCAAAGATAAAGAGAGAATCCTAAAAGCATCAAGAGAGAAACAGCAAATAACATATAAGGGGTCCCAATAAGGCTGTCAAATGATTATTCAACAGAAACACTTCAAGCCAGAAGAGAATGGCAAAAACTATCCCAAGTGATTGGAAATAAAGGCCTGCAACCAAGACTATTCTACCCAGCAAGGCTCTCATTCAAGATAGAAGGAGAAATAGGAGTTTCCCTGACAAAAGAAGACTAAAAGAATACAACTCTAACCAAACCAGCATTGCAAGAAATGCTAAATGGTCTACTTTAATATAAAAAATGAAGAAACAGAGAGAAAGAGAAGTACAAAGTGGGAAAATGGCAATAAGTAAATACCAATAAATAATAACCTTAAATGTAAAAAGATTAAATGTGCCAATCAAAAGACATAGAGTAGCCAAACTGATAAGAAGGCATACTGTCTTCAAGAGACCCACCTCAGAACAAAAGATTAATACAGATTGAAAGTGAAGGGATGGAAAAAAATATATAAAACAAACGGTCATGAAAAAAAGGCTGGAGTAGCAATAATTATTTCAGACAAAATAGATTTTATGATGAAGGCCATAAAAAGAAATCAAGAAAGGCATTTCATAATACTTAAGCAAAAAATCCATCAAGAAGAAATAACTCTGATAAATATATATGTACCCAACCTAGGTAGGTTTCTTATATATTGTGGAATATATAAGGAATATATATATATATATATATATATATATATATATATATAGAGAGAGAGAGAGAGAGAGAGAGAGAGAGAGAGAGAGAGAGGAATATATAAGGAAAATCTTGGAGGACTTCAAGAAAGATATAGACAGCAACATACTAATAGTGGAAGATTTTAATACCCCATATTCAACAATGGACAGGTATTCCAAACAAAAAATCACTAAAAGTGTTGTGGCATTGAACAACACTCTAGAGAAAATGGACCTAACTGATATATACAGAACCTTTAACCCAAAAAAGCAAAATACACATGTCCCAGAAAGGGACATGCTCAGAAAGGGGATTGATTATACATGCCCCAAACTGAGATTGAAGCCACAATCTTGGGTGAAAATATTATACTCCCAACAACTAAACCCAGCTGTCCAAGGCTGGGGAGTAATTCTTTGTAGACATGCACACATGGACAAGTCACACTCTGGGACCATATTCTTCTTGTCAGTGTCTGACTCCAGAACTCCCTTTATAGTAGGAGGGCATGCAAAAAGGGTCCCTCTGCTGATGAAAAGCATCCCAGACATGACCCTGATGCTCTGAGACAGGAGCCCTGCCTGACATTCCCAGCTGTTCCCAGCACCTGGTCAGGACAGAACACAGGCCACTCACCATGGATTCTGGGCTCAGCGGTATTTTCCTTGTAGCAATTATAAGATGTAATTAATGGAGAATGAGAAACACTGAATAGGTGAATGATATGACAGAGGAATAATGAAAAGTTGGCAGGCTGCTGACTAGGCCATCTCTGTGTTTGCAGGTATTCAGTGTGAGGTGCAGATGATAGAGTCTGTGTGAGTCTTGGTGCAGCATGAGGGCGTCTCTGGATTCAATTTCAATTTGCACTGGATGAACTGGGTCATCCAATTTCCAGGGAAAGGCCTGGGGTGGATCTCATGTATTAGTGGGGATGGAAGTGGCATGTAATATGCAAATTCTGTAAAGGCCAGTTCACCAGAGAAAATGGCCATAACAAGTTGCACCTGCAAATGAACATCCTGCGAGCCAAGCACATGGCCAATATAACTGTCATGAGACCCAATAACGGGGAGTCAACATGAGCCCAGAAATAAACCTCCCTGATTGCTGGGCTTCTGAGGGTGCTCTGGACACCAGGGGGCGCTCTGAGACACTTAGTACAAGCAGCAGCTCCAGGGGCAGGTGTCGGCCTGGTGGGGAAGGAAGGGGCTTCCTCTTGGGAGCAGGGGTTTCCTCTCCAAGCTCTCAGATGCATCTAGGGACAATTCTTCCTTCTTTGTGGCTCTGACTTTCCACATTCTCACTACAAACAACATGGAAGAGGTGAGATTATCTGTCTGCCGGTGAGGTTCTACCCTGAAGGGAACCTTCCCTTCACAAGGCTCCTGCGTGTCCATTTCCTTTCTTGACAATGAACCACCCTGAAGGCTCCCATCTTCCCTGTGGTGGAAACGTTTCCCACAATGAGGGCCCAGCCCCATCCAGGCCCTTGTGTGCTGTACTCAGACTCACTGTCCCCAAACATGCATACAATGTGTTCATATTTGTCCTTCCTCCTGATAGGCACATCTTGTCCCGCATGGGATGTGATTCTCCCCTAGGATGTCCATGCTTCAGATCTCTGTCCTCCCTGCCCCACATTACCCTCTTGCTCCTCATTTACTGCGTGGAGGTGTAAATGCACTTTAACATAACCTTCTGTTACTGACTGACACAATTCTGTCTAAATATGACCTAGATCCTGAACTCCATGGGCCTGGGGTCCTGCTCCCTCTTCCCCATACCTCAATTTGACAAGTCACAGAAGGGAGATTAAAGAAGCATGTGAACTGTCACATGTCCCAACTCCATCCTCTAATGCCCCACCAAATGTGTCTGTCCGTTTCACTGTCTCCTGGTGTTTGAAATAGTTGGTACTTTTGCATTTATATTTAGTAGGACATACCTGTACTGAATGGAAAAATATGCAATTTTAAATGTTATTGTATAATAAAATTGTTTTCCTTAATTTTACATTACATTGTAAAATAATATTTTAAAATATTTTTATTTTATCTTTTAAGATTGTGGGAGAGAGAGTAAAAGAGAGGAGTCAAACATTGATTGGTTCCCTCTTACATGCTCCCAACTGGAACCTGGCTGCCAACCCAAGTTTCCAGATCCTAAAACAGCATTCTTTGTCCAGTGGTCTCTTCCTCCTTCTCCATAACCTGGAACAGTTCACTTGACATCTGTGGTCACATCTCTTCCTTTTTCTCATGGAATATAATCAGCTTCTGCCTCCCTAAATTATGCACCCATTATATTAGGACCCACCCAGATTTTCTGGACCATATTTGGATTCCAAAATATAAAAATTAATCAAACATGACAATGTCCCTTTGCCTTATAGAATTCACAGGTACCAAGCATAGTTCAGACAACTTAAGCCCAGCTCACTGATCTTTGGTTTATGATTCTCTTTTTTTTTCACCAGTGTTTCTATTCTATTTTCTTCTAAGCTTTCCATCACTTTTGGAAAGAGAACCCTTGTTAATGCCCTTTTCTGGTTGATGTAAACAGTTTCTCCATCAGCCCCATACATCTCAAGCTTCTTATCTCTGAGTCCCAGTGATAGGAAAAAAACAAACAAACAAACAAACAAACAAACAAAAAAAACATTTTCTTGACAGTCAGTCTGCTTTGTCTTCTTGATGGTTGGGAAGTCAGAGACTCTCAGGACCAAGAGAACTACCATCACCATCACCAAGTACACTGAGTCCTGTCTTCCAAGGTCTGAGTCTGGGTCTTTCTCTAGGGGGTGCACTTGTCTCCAGGCCTTGAATGTCAGTAACACTAGATTCAGACATCTGTGTACACATCATTCAGAAAAGTGGCCTTACATACGCACAAGGGCATGTTCACTTTGCCATAGATCAGGTTCAGGGGAGCAAGCAGTTGGGGAAAGTGAGAAGCACACAGACTCTGTACCTGGGCTCACTCTTAAACATGAACCAGGCCAGGCTGGGATTCTGTTTTAGTTATTGAAATGCTATTATGACCACCATACTCAGAATACTCACACCTCCACTGAGGCATGACCCCCCCTGCAGGTCTCCAACGCAAGAGATCCCTATATAGAAGGAGAACATGCAAACAGGGCCTCTTTGCTCATTAACAGCAGTCCAGCCCTGACTCAGCTCTGGTACAGGAGAGCAGTCTGGGATTACCAGGTGTTTCCAGTGTCTGGTGGGGACAGAATACAGACCACTCACCATAGGGTTTGGGTTCATCTGGTTTTTCTTTTTCTTTCTTTTTTTAAGATTTTATCATTTTTCAAAGAGAGGAGAAGAGAGAGAGGCAGAGAGGGAGAGAACCATCAATGTATGTTTGCCTTTCACATGTCTCCAGCTATGGATCTGGCTGGAGATCTGGCTTTCAACCTGGTTATGTTGCCCTGGCTGGGAATCAAACCAGTGACCTTTGGGTTCGCGGGTCAGCACCTTATTCACTGTGCCACCAGCCAGGGCTTCATCTGGTTTTTCTTTGTTGCTATTGTAAGATGTAATTCATACAGAAAGACAGACACTGCATATGTGATTTGATATGACAGAGAAACAGTGGATGAGTGACAGGTTTCTAACATGGACATCTTTGTGTTTACAGGTGTCCAGTGTGATGTGTAGCTGGTGGAGTCTGGGGGAACTTTGGTGCAGCCTGGAGGGTCTCTGAGACTCTCTTATGTGGCTTCTGGATTTACTTTCAGTAGCTATGGAATGCACTGGGCCCACCAGGCTCCAGGGAAAGGGCTGGAGTGCATCTCATACATTAGTAGCAGTAGTGGTTACATAATCTAGGCCAGCTGTGAAGGGCCGTTTCACCATCTCCAGAGACAACGCCAAAAACACGCTATACCTGCAAATGAACAGCCTGAGAGCCAAAGACACAGCCTTGTATTACTGTGCCACAGACATTGTGAGGGGAAGGAAGTCAGCCTGAGTCCAGACAAAAATCTCCCTGCAGGAGGGGCTGCAAACACCAGGGGGCGCTCAAGGTCTCTGAACACAAGGACTATCCTAGGATCAGGTGCAGTGGGAGGTGTGGGCTAGTTTCCTGGGTGGTTTCCTCTTCTTGTCACAGTTTTTCTCATGAAACTTCCCTGGATTATTGAATCCTCAATCACTCTGGAGTCTGAGTTAGAAAAGTGTGTTGTCAAGAAAGATAAAATCATCACATGGACAAAAACAAGAGACTCAGATACTGTAGTATCCATTTCCAATGAACCGTCAAGCTCTGAGCGACTTCAGCTGAACCCGGTAGATGCTCTGCTGGACCCAACAGTAAATTCCAGCCCCACACAGGTCAGTGTCTAAGCTGACCACCAGCAGGATACATACATGCTGGATGTCTAGCACTTACACCAATGAACCCATCACGAGAGAAGGAAGAGTCTTAATGGTAACAATCATTGACTTAGCATCATGCTCATAGCACCAAGTTTCAGTGCCACCACACAGAAACTGAGTGACCCAGGGCAGCGCAGTGTGTATGCCAAGGATCATGACAAACACACACACACACACACACACACACACACACGAAGGGGACATGGAGCATTTATCACTCACAAAGTTGAAATATCTGGAAGAGTCAGGAAGGACCCTTCAACCAGACACATTATTATAGTAAATCCTAGTTAGGGGTTCCCAGTTACTGAGGTAAGAATCATGGCTTAATAATATGAAACTGAGATTGTCAATGGGATTCTCTCATAAGCCTTCAGGATCGTCAGAATGTTCCCAATGAAAATAAAACTTGTGAGCACATCCTGGAATTCAGCCATGTCTAATGTCTGTCACAGTCTGCCCCACACTATAAAATTACCCTCCAAGAATTTGGGTTAATTCCTTTTTCTTTGTGCATTTCCAGTTTCCATTTTAATTTTCTTCCATAATAGTGTCTAGCCTATAGCAGAGTGGTCAGGCATGTATACAATTTGTGATGTGATGGCTTCACATTTCCAGTATCCACCTGGTGCCACACACACTATAACAATATTATTGATTTCATTCCTTTGCTGGGTTTTACATTTTTTGCTTACTCAGTTACTGCCAACTTTTATTTCTTAATCCTTTTACTTTTTTTTTTTTTTTCACCCATGCTCCCAACTTCCCTCCCACCATTAAAAGGTTGGTGTGTTCTACAGATTCCTGTCTGTTTTTCTGCTTGTTTAATTGTTTCTTTATATTTCAAACCTAATTGTCATCATATGGTACATGTGTTACTCTGTATGATTTATTTCATTCAACATAGTACCCTCTAGATCCATACACATTGTTCCAGATGGTAAAATATAATATTTTATATTTTATTTCATTATTCTTAGATAGGGGGGAAGGAAGAGAGGCAGAGAGGGAGAGAAACATCAATGTATGGTTGTCTTTCACCTGCCTCCAGCTATGGACCTGGCTGGAGTTTTGGCTTGCAACCTGGTTATGTGCACTGGCTGGGAATCAAACCAGCAACCTTTGGGTTTGCAGGCTGGCACCTTATCCACTGTGTCACCCACCAGGGCAAAATCTCATTTTTTTTATAGGTTAGCAAAAATGATGGGTTACTTTTCAAATCATCCCTTTTATATTACTGACTAGATTATATGAGCTTATTGCTGAGCAAAGAGATATGAGGCAGCTTGAACTTGCTACACAAGGAGAAAAACCACAACGTAAATAACTAAAATTCTGGAGATGTTGGTTCCAGCTTTGCTTCATTTCACTGTCATGTACCTTGGGGGATCCCTTCCCAGTTCTGTTCACTGATCCATGCAGGGCAGATGAGGACCATCTTAGGTGGATTTGGTGACAGCATTTCTGAGAGCCAAGTGCAGACATGAAAATGGATGATAGAGGGAGGAGAGGAGCTTCTGAAATTTATTTCTTTTTAAACAGGTGTGAAACTGCCTCTAGCATTTCTGATTAGAACTATGTCACTCAGATGCTGATGGTAAAAATAAAGTTGAACTGCCATGACTTATCAGTTTTATACAAAGTTAGATCCACCTATCCCAGAGAAAGGAACTATATTTGTGTGATATATGCACTCTGTAATCAATGGATGACAGCTGCCTGGGCTTTATGATCGGATTTCCTCATTCCCAGGTGGAAAGTAGCACTTTGGGCAGACTGATTATTCCCCCTCATTATCACCAGAGTCCTTAGGGGTGGATGGCTCCACACTGGAAAGCAAACACCTCCAGGCTCCTGTGAATGCACGGTGTTTGTGACCAGGTCTGATGATGTCCTGACAGTAGGTGTCACCTCTCTATTTGGTTCTCCTACAGGTGCAGCAATCCAGAGCAGCCAACATTCTTCTAGTACCCCATCTGCAATTGCCTTTCATCACACCCAGGCCCCAAGTACCTCCCCATGCTGCTGGAAATTAAATAAGAAATACAAAGTATAATCTCAACCATGTTGCAGTGTATAATAATGTGTTCCCCTAAAAAGTTTATTATCCAGTTGTGAAAGTACACAACACATATTTATCCAATCATTCATTGATGGATGTTAGTTGTTGTTTTATAATAAATTGACTACAGTGAATTACACTGCAATGAAGAAGTCAGTGTAAGCATTTCTTTCAAGTCATGGTTTTTATTATTTGAATGAGCACCTGTAACTTTCATGACTAGACCACATGGAATTTCAATTTTTTTTTTTTTTTTTGAGCTAAACCCATGATGGTATTTCACTTGCAAGAGGTTTTAATCAGGATATGTTGTAAATGAGGAAAAGAAACCTCTGTATAGACCTGGGCTCAACTCCAAATACTACAGAGAAAGTGAGGATTTGCAACCAAAGAAAAGGCTGAGGAACCAGTGGATTGAAATTACTAAAATGATACTTCAAGGGAATAGTGATTCTTGATGAAGCAACTTGATAAGTTTCTTGCTAAAATCAGACCAATGCCACCAGGTGTCATGATGGGGTCTTGGATTTTCTCTAACCGGAATTCTTACTGAAAGTGGGCAATACAACAAGGTGCAACAAGGATGGACACTGAAGCCCAAAGCCAAATTGGTGAGAAGAGGGTTAGAGGAGTTTCATTGAGGTTTAGTCAAGCAGACAGTCATTGTCTGAACCACCGAATTAGTATCTTTAGGTACTCTAAAAATATCTAACCGGGAGTTTATGGGCACAATGAGACATTCATTAAGTACTGACTGTTTTGTTCCTTTTTCCTTTGATGTTTTAATGCTTCATATGTTTACTTCAAATTAAATTGATTCTGATTATAACTCATTACTGACAGGCAAACTGGAAGAGAAGTCCCTATTATCTGTGTCAATGAATATGAAAAATATTTTGTTATGGTAAGCTTATATGTTTTAAATATTAAAACAATTAAAAACATTTATTTTGGCTATGTCTGATTGTAAAAGAAGCAATCCATATAAAATATTGTGTATGTGTATAAAATGGTAAAAGTACAGGAACATAAAACAGAAATGATAATTTCATTCTTATTACCTTCCCATCCAAAGTGGGTGAGGGCCCCTTTCCCCCACATGCTCACCAGCAATTGGTCTGTTTCACTTCCATTCTGTGTCTTTATGTAATAGTCATCATAGTCAACCTGCCAGTGGGAGGTCATTTCCTACTGGGCCTTTTGTTCTGAGTTTCTGATGACTAGACTAGGGCTTTGCTATAAGCCTGTTGAAAGTGCTGTTCATCTCTAAGTCAATGTTGCCATTTTCTTCATTTGCCTCTTTCTTTTAGTTTCCTTCACTCACTTGCACTTACATTTATGATCCTGGAAGCTGCCTACCTCTTTCTATTAGCATCTAACAATTAATTAACCTGTTTTACTTTAAGTATGTTTTATTGATTATGTAATGAATTTTCTCTTAATTTTTCTCCTTTGCCCCATTGCCTGTTATCCCCTTTGCCCTCCAGCTATCCCTCCCCACCCCTTCACTTCATTCCAAGAGTCATGCATATAACTTCTTAGGCTAATCCATTTACTTTACTATTCTTAATGTTCCCTATCTATTTTGTACCTACCATTTATGCTTCTTGCACCTGAATCATTTCCCCTATTCTCCCCCTTCCACTTCCCATCTGATAATCCTTCATATGATCTCCATAGCTATGCTTCTCTTCCTTAGTCTGGGTTTTTAGATCCATTTGTTGATAGTTGTGACTTTGTCATCATTTTATTGCTCACAGTTTTGATCTTTTTCTTAAGTATGTCCCTTTAATATTTCATATAAGAATGGCTTGGTGATGATGAATCCCTTTAGCTTCATTTCGTCTGGGACATACTTTATCTGCATTTCCTGTCAAAATGAGAGCCTTGCTGAATAAAGGAATCTTGGTAGTAGGTCCATCTTTTCATCACTTTGTATATTTCCTTCCAGTCCCTTCTTGCCTGCAAAGTGTCTTTTGAGAAATCAGTTGCCAGTCTTACAGGAACTTCTCTGTAGGTAACTTTCCTCTCTTTCCTTGCTGCTTTTAAGATTCTCTCTTTATCTTTATCCTTTAGCATTTTAAATATGATATGTCTTGGTGTGGTCTTCTTTGGGTCTAGCTTATTAGAAACTCTCTGTGCTTCCTGGATTTGTATGTTTATTTTCTTCACCAAATAAGGGAAGTTTACCTTTGTTTTTTTTTTTTTTTTTTTTTAACTAAGTTTTCAATTTCTCGTTCTTCCTCTACTCCTTTTGACAGACTTGTGATTCAAATTCAAGTTTTCCCAGAGGTTCTTAAGCCTGTCTTTCTATTTTTTTTTAATTACTTTTTCTTTATTTTATATTTGTTGACTATTGATTCCTTATGTTCCAAATTGTTGATTTGAAACCTGACTTCCTTCCCTCCCCTATTGGTTTAGTGTGGATTTTTCTTCATTTCACTTAATATAGCCTCAACCTTTTCTCTTATGCATTTCTGTATTTAATCACTTATGTAAGCATTGTGATCAACACTGTTTTGACCTTTGCATCTGTTAGGTTAGCTATCTCCTTCCTC